>JAOTAV010073144.1:0-38377 GCA_026546445.1 Cyclargus thomasi | reverse complement strand
GGCAGAATGTTGGAACTATTTATAATATTGTAAGACCTTGTATACCACATTTTATGCAATAAATATTATTATTATTATTATTAAAGTCTTTTGAATTTTTTAATATGGTGGAAGTTGGAGTGTGTGTACACATACACTATGTGTGTGTGTATGTGGGCGTGTGTAGGGGTGTTTGTGTGTGTTAGAATATTCATCTGCATATTACACATGTTCATAATTAACGTCAAAGTTAAAATCGTATAGCAGAACATAAGGTATATTAAAAAAAGTAGAACACAACAATTGTAACTAGAAATATTTTGATTTCAAATAAGGCGTACAATTGTATCGTATGATAAG
Source organism: Cyclargus thomasi (assembly GCA_026546445.1). Classification (NCBI taxonomy): domain Eukaryota; kingdom Metazoa; phylum Arthropoda; class Insecta; order Lepidoptera; family Lycaenidae; genus Cyclargus; species Cyclargus thomasi. The sequence goes on along the minus strand of JAOTAV010073144.1, from coordinate 38,038 downwards.
GTTACCTCAAGAGACAAGAATAAAATTTTTTTCACAATACAAAACGTTTAAATTATACAATAACGTTCCGGGCAGAGTAATAAATTATTGTACAGTTATTTTGTATCAACATAAGGCATTCTAGTGCAAGGTATAAACAGGTTCACCAAGCTATTAGTAACATTTTATTTTACAATATAAAACACAAAATAATTGGAGTCATTTTAAAAGAACCTAAATTAATAAAAAGTCGGTCATAATCTGCAAAGACAGGGAGATCAACCAGCACAATACTAGTAAAATTTAGTTTAAATAAATATAAATATAATACTTACAGCTTTTTCTGCTCCGAGAGTTTTCTTTGTCGGCATTACAAGTCCTGGCAGACCGGGAACAGGGGCCTGTTGAGACATTGAAATACGATTTAACACAAAGCTACTTCTAGGTTGCAGTACGAGTGGTCGAATAAAGTGTCAAAAGCCTCCCAAAAAAAAAGATTTAAAGAGTATGCCAAAAACTTACATGTTGTTCCCCAGTCGCTAGGGGCTCGTCCGCTTCATCCGTGTCCCCCAACACTAGCGGCTCGTCCGTCCGCGATATGAGACGCAGCGCGCCGTCCGCGCCGCACGACGCTGCGTACAGCCCGCCGGCGCCCACCGCCACGCCGCTGCACCCGCCCACGTGACCCTGTTCATACCGGTTTAAAATCGGTTAAGCGGTTTGGGTATGAAGAGGCAAAAGACTTGCGCATTTATAATATTATTAAGTATAGTGAGTATGAAAGTATGGATTTTACATGTTTAGATATAATATTAAGGAAAACCAACTCACATTCAACGTTATGATATTGTCGTACGTGTCCGCATCCCACTGCTTCACTTTGCCGTCCTTCGAGCCGGTGAAGAAATAGTGAGTGTTCGGTACAAACTGCAGTGACGTCACAGAGTCGTTGTGAGCGAATATCGACCGGTGACAGTCACCAAAATCCATGCCCCATATCTTGACGTTACGGTCGGCCGAACCCGTCGCTATGAGCGTGGAATCATAGCTCATGTCCAGACATAGAACGGGCAGCTTGTGACCGTAGAGAGATAGGTAGAACTGTAAAGGGGTTGAAAAGCAGATTAGATTTCGCATAAAATATATTACATTAGGTGCCAGAAAGTTCGTGGCCTAGTGGGTAAGACATTTGGTTCGCACTCGAGAGGGTGCAAGCTCAATCCCAGGTGGAGGCGTGTACCAATGAGATATTTTCTGATCTCAAGTACATAATACATAATACGAATGCTCATTGCCGTGGGAGAGCCATGCTTAGGCACGAATGGGCCAGCTCGACCGGATTGATTCCACGGCCAAACAGAAAACAAGCGAAAACCGTCGTTGTGCTGTGTGTCGTTTAGTGAGTGAGTTTACCGGTTCCATCGGCCCAACTTTCCTAATCCCTTATAAATGCTGGCAACGCACTTGCAACTCTTCGGATGTCACGAGTGTCCATGGGCGACGGCAGTCGCTTTCCATCAGGTAACCCGTCTGCTCGCTTGCACCCTAAATATCTTAAAAAAAAATAGTCCACACTTAATAAGCAAAAATTTAAACAGTATTAAATAACAATGTTCACCTTGAAAGTATCCAAAAAGAAGATCTTCACAGTAGAGTCGAGAAGTGCGACAGCTATAAACTTCCCGTTAGGGCTGATCTTAACGGCTGTGACCGTCTCCTCTAACTCGAGAGTTCGCGTGTGCAGCATAGACAACACCTAGTTATAATATAAAGAATATTTAGTATACACTTTGTTAAATACACACCAATAATAATATACAGTAGTATAAACCAGGCAGTGTACATCACTTAGTCATATATCATGCTAAGTTGAACTTGCGTCAAACTTGAACTTTATATTTAAAATGTGACGAGTAAATTTAAAATTGCGCAGGAGCCATGTGGCAACACTACGAGGTATTTATAAAAAAAATATTTAATTTAGTTGCACGATAGAGACATATTTCAATTTATGAGATGTAAATGGTAAAAAAAATATTTTATCATTTGCAGTTATAATTTAAAAAAATAAATTACCTTTGCATTAGATTCTCCTGTTGGATCTATAATCAGCTCAAACCGCCATAGCTTCACCGTTTTATCACCTCCTCCTGTGTAGCAACCTTGCTAAAATATAGATTAAATATACATATCAACTTTACAAAAAAAAACTATTGAGAATGTTATTTTTTCTTGAGGCCGTTTTTTCGAGTATGGTCAAGAAGCATATTTTTTTTAGTTTTTAATATATTTGTGTATGTATTGACTGACTACTCTACTGCAGATCATTTAGAATTAACATCCTAAAGAATTAAAAATAACGACTATCTACTGAAATAATAATTTCTGTGTGTAATATAATTAATGTGTTTGATAAGCAATGACACAAGCTTAAGCAACATTTCCTTATGTTATGGTACTTTAGGTCTAGTTTCATTTAATATGTTTATAAATGTTTTTTTAAAGACTGTTTGTTTCCTAAATAAATAAATATATTTACCATATCGGGCGTGAGGCCAACGGCAGTGCAATCTGTGGAATGCGCGGGAACTCTTTCTAGAATCTTCGCTGAGGCCACGTCTAGTAATAGTACGGAGCCGTCCGCGCAACCGACGAGCGCGTGGCGGTCGCCCGGTGCGAAACACGCGCTGAGGGGACGCACTCCCGTGTCTATGGTACGCACGCACGTTTGACTCGTCCTGAATAAATAAATGAGTTATAATCTTTATTGCCCACAAAAAACATCACCAAACAAAGAAGGCTTTTATAGTTAGTGGGCCCGAAAGACGTTCTCTTGCTGAGCCATTCTTTGATTCCTTTAAATAACTAAAAAATGATTTCATCAAAATCAATCCAGTCGTTTTAGAGAAGTTTAATGACAAGCACACACACACACACACAAGAAATAGTTTTAGATGTTTGAGTGTCAATTGGCTAAAATGACTAATTGGATTTTGATGGAATCTTGTACCCTATAGGGTATTCTGATTTTATTTCCATTAAATTCAGTGTTAAAAAAACGCGGGTTACTCCAAGTTATTATATAAATAATAATTTATTTCCCACAGCATTAAACATTTACCTGTTCCACAGTTTAACTGAATCTGCGGATGCTGACAATATGGCGAGATTGTCAGAACTGATAGCGACGCACCGCGGCTCCTTCTGATGACCCGGCTGCGTTATTTGTTTCAAGCATTTGACTGTAAAAAATGCTTGTAATTATTATTAATATACTTTAAGTACACCTACAGAATACTTTTCATTCGCATTCAATACTATGGTTGTATCAAGCATTTTCATTCCATCAAAGCCGCAGGAAAATGCTATATTATCTAGATATCATCATAAACCATTCTCATGATGAACAGAATAATAGGTACCTCAAAAGTATACTCCCTTATTATGCAAAAAAAAAAACAAACCTTCACTACCATCTGTTACAGCCAGACTATGCAACTCTAGTGTATTAGTAGTCAAAGTCACTCCTATTCTCAACTCTCCTGTGGTACCGAGTAATAAAGTAACAGCCTTTAACTTGGCTGACAACTTTACAGAAGATAACCTTCTTACTTCATCAGATAATGTCAGCACTTCTGACACGTCTATTGCCTCAGAGTCCACTTCTCCTGCTTCTTTTTGTTTGCTAAAATTAAATAAAACAGTGATAAAAATCTTAATTTTGTAACTTGAGACAAGTTATTAGATGATGACACAAGAATTATAAAAATCTCCATCTAATTATGTTTTTAAAATATATGCATGCAATATTATACAAATGGGCTAAATAATAATTTTAAACATTAAACACAACACAAGAAAACATTAAAACACATCAAATATTTTTTTACTGAAGTATTTTAGTAGAAATGGATAAAAAACTGATTGTAATATTTTTAACTCAAATATTGAATACCTTAATTTTTTTCTTTGTTTCTTCACTCTTTTAGACATTCTCTGCTTAGCTTCCTCATCAGAACAGAACATGAACAGTTCTAAGAGATTGTCAGTGCCATAGCAGGCTAGCACACTCTGCCCAGGGTCTGTTGCAAGTCCCACCACTCTACCTTTACCACCTCGTATGAGTGTACCCACTTGGTGACATTGAAGGATCTGTAAATAATCTTTGTTTCAAATTCTGATAACTTGTTTTAGAATTAGATTATGCATTAGAATTAGATTAGATTATGCATATTTTTTGTGTAGACATAGACATTTTACAGAAATTGCTTATTGCCAAGGCATCAAATAACTTGGCTCATATGCTTTGTAGGCAAGTAAATTGCTAGGGTAATATATAATATATATAACATAAATCAAACCCACACTGAGTATGCAGATGTCATGGACATAATGTATTCTGTTTGTGCCTAATATGTAAGTCAAACAAGAAAAAATATGTAGATAGCATATTTGTAGAGTATAGATCTTTTTATAAAAAAAAACTGAATATCTAATACATACAGAGCTCTCCTCTGCCCCATCAGTTTCCTCTAACTTGACAATCTCCAGTTGCTGCACAAGTTTGTCTTCATCTTTAACTTTCTCCGTCCAGTTCAGTTTCCAAACTCGCAGCTGTTGGTCCACAGTGCCAGTCACTAGATATCGTTCTTCTTTCAATAATACTGCAGACCAAACCTGTAATTGTGTTTTTTTAATGAATGCCCATGCCTATTAATTTAAAAATAAATATAATATACACAACCAAACATGAAGCATCATTGTTTTTGGAAGTAGGTTAAAGGTATAAAAAATTTAATTATTTCAGAAATGTAAAGGTCTAAGATTAAAAAATACTAAATTTAAAATTAATACAGTATTTACCTCTGTTTGATGTCCACCAAGTGTTTTAAAGCAATGTTTTGTTTCTATATCCCAGAACTTAACAAATGTGTCTTTTGATGAACTGATTACACAGTTCTTGCCATTAATAAAACAGACACTAGTTATTACACCTTTGTGTCCACTAAACCTGGCAATACCTGTTTCTGATACAACATCCCAAAGTATAACTTCTGTGTCCTAAACAAAATAAAAACATAATGATTATTACTTTAACAGTATTAAAAGGGTGTTCTAGTGTGTTTGGTTAAATTTATAGAATCCAAAAAAAAAAAACTAAATAATGACCAAAAATAATCAACAAAATAACAGTGATTAATCTTTAATTGTGATCAACACTAAAATATAAACAGCATTATAATTTTTCATGTTAAAACAATGCAATATGAGTATTAAGTTCGTCAGTAATTAGGTATTAAAAGAAACTCCCCCATAAGACAGGCCTCGCCTAGTTTGGAGGACCGTTAATTTAAAAAGTTGAAAAAATGTTTTAGTCAATAAAATATTTGTATTTGTAAATCAACTCTTAATAGCTGAGGATTCTGAATGTTAGATTTTTTACCTTAGCTCCAGATACCAGGCGATGGCCTTGCTCATCATACTCCATACATGTTACTGGTGATTTGTGGCCAGCAAATACACACACTATCTCATTGTTAGTCAACTCAAAAACATTAATATTGCCGTCCACATAACCAACGGCCATGTGATTACCAGTAGGGCTTGCGGCTATTTGTGATACCATCACGTTCTCGCCTGGAATAACTTGCGCCTAAAAACAATGAAAACTTACATTCGGAAATTGAGGTTTCTATTTGAAGTTGGAGAAGTTATTTGTGGTTTCGGAAAATTAAACGATATGTAGTATAAAATAAACACGATACAATAATCGTACCTTTTCCCCAAGCCGCATATCCCAAATAAAAACATGTTCACATGCTCCGACTGCGATATATCTGCCGCTTACACCGTTTAACGAAACGTGAGAATTATTACAATCTGGGCTCGCTATAACGTTAAAAGTTCCACTTGGTGCATATCTTAAATATTGCTTTGTTAAACCCATTATTACTTAAAATTATATCAATAAAATTTAACACTAAAACATGGTTACAAGATATAACCAAACTCACATGTTTTTGTTATGACATTTTGGTAATACTTCTTCTTCTTTTTAATTTATGGCTCCTTAGTGAACTGCCAATGTCAGTGTGTACTAGCGGTTATTGCCTCTCAGAATGGTATAAATTATACCCTTATTTTTTCATTTTACCGTATAATGAAAAAACAAGGATACGGTGAAGATGCTAGTATGTACGGTGTCTGTTGAAAAATCTATATCCTAAAACAATCACAAACAAATATGGTTAGAACACAAACTTATGATTTGATTTCGTTAAGATGTATGTATGTACACAGAGTTTCAGTAAACGAGGTATTTACAAATCATAAAATAGATTTAAAATTGATAGGACGAGGGTTTGTAGCAGGGAGGAAATTATATAATGACAATGAGGAACTATTTATATGGTAATACTTTAATCTGTGTTGGTACTGTACTTGGTAATTTTGGTTGAGTAGACTCTGACATTTAGTTTTCTTTACAGTGTCCGTCTCTTAGGGCTAAAGTAAATAGATACCTTTAAAAAATCTTGTTTTCAAACCATGAAAATTGTGCAAATGCTTCGAACGAATATTATAATAAAAATCTTTATTTTTATAACAACTGTTTTAGTGAAACTTGACACATTGGATTATTATTGATATTTAATATTAATATAGTCAACATACTGCAGACAGAATAAAATATCTCATAGCTTAGTTTTGTTAAATGACATTTGTAGTAAGAAAAAAAAATAAAAAGCAAATGTCGAGATGCTGGCTTGCGGACCTGTTTCAAATTTATTGCAGTTTTATTATTAGTTCCTGTTGAAAATTATGCGAAATACAAAGCAATAACAGTTGGTATACGATTCACGAAACAAGTAGATCAAAATTGAGTGTCTGCACTTGTTTTCGAAGCTTAAAAATTACAAGTCTGAAGACAGCCATCAGGTTATTATGTTACTCAACAAAACCAGGTTTATTGTTTTTCTTGTTGACCAGTCGTGTCATCTCTTTTTTTCATTGTTTGTTTTAGCACGCTAGTGTGAACATCAGTATCAATATCATAATTTTGCTTACAGGCTCGTGGGTCTCACCAACTTATCTCACAAACGAAATATGGATAGCCACTCGACGTCGGACATCGTCATTATTAGTGGGAATTCGCACCCGGAGCTAGCAGATTTAGTAGCCAAGTAAGGAACTTTTCTCATAAATGACCCTTCATAAATATTTCATTTTAAATGAGAGTATATGAAGAGTTATCTAGATGTTTCACAATGGTGTTTTATTTAATATTTCAGTCGCCTCGGTGTTCGAAAAGGAGGATGTTCGGTTTACCACAAAACAAACAGAGAGACTATGGTAGAGATAGCGGATTCTATCCGTGGCAAGAATATTTACATTGTACAAACTGGGACAAAGTAAGTTTAGAATTAGCTTGATACTTCTATATGTAAGTGATAAATGAAATTTACTTTTCAATTACTGTGCTAATTGGACATCTTGTATGTTTTGAACCTAAATCAACTTTTCCTCTTTACCTACACTGCAACTATATTGCAAGGAAAAATGTTTATTGCACAAAAAACATTCTAGGATGGAACATCCCATGTCTTTTCCTTGGACCCAGCTATGTCCAATTTTATCAAAATGGGTTCTGCATTTAAGTTTGAGGAGATAACAGACAGGCTGACACTTTTGTTAAAACAATAGCATGGATTATTACCCTTGAATGGTATTTTTTTCTCCATGGACTAATATATTAATTTATTCTGTTAGAGTATAAGGATGGAAGGAGGAAAATAAATTCCAGAAAATTACTTAAGTTGTAAGATTTAACATAAAAATTTTCCTGCTGAATTAATTATGGTCTAAGATTTTTGCATGCAACCAAGAAGTCAAATGGTCTAAATATTAGTAATGCAATTAATACATACTTTTGCATGTCTTACACTATGACACACAAAGACTACCAAGGGAAATTATTTAAAAGAAAAAAATGTTCACTACCACTGCAAGTGTTTAACCTTTATACCATTTATCTTTGGTAGCACCTGTTCCATTAACTACAAATACATGCATGTAACTGAATGGTATTTTAACTCACTTTGGTATCCTCATTAATCTCTTACAGGGATGTTAACAACAACATAATGGAATTACTGATAATGGCTTATGCTTGTAAGACTTCATCTGCTCGCTCCATTGTAGGAGTCATTCCTTATCTGCCGTATAGCAAACAGTGCAAAATGAGGAAACGGGGGTGCATAGTGTCCAAGCTTTTGGCCAAAATGATGTGCAAATCGGGTCTCACTCACATTATCACCATGGATTTACATCAGAAAGAGATACAGGGCTTCTTTGATTGTCCCGTCGACAATCTGAGAGCCTCACCATTCTTGCTTCAGTACATTCAAGAAAGTGTAAGTTGTTCACATTACATATGGTTGAAACTGGTGTCATTCATATTCAGGAATTCATTTATTTGTTCATGTTACATTGTAGATTGTTTTCTATATATAAGTGATGTTTGAAAATCAGAGAATGAAACTACATATAAATATATTTACAATTTGAAAAAAATAAATTGATTCAAAGATAAATACATAAGTAAAATATCTTTGGCTTATTATGACAGTGTGTTGCTATCTTTCCTTTTTGTCAAAGCTTTATTAATTTCATTATTATTCTATAACCTTACAGATTCCAGACTATCGTAATTCTGTAATTGTTGCCCGTAATCCTGGCTCGGCTAAGAAAGCAACATCATATGCAGAAAGATTGAGACTGGCTATTGCAGTGATACATGGAGAACAGAAGGAAGCAGAGAGTGATGAAGTGGATGGAAGATATTCCCCACCATGTGTCCCTAGGTAAGCAAACAACTTGGCAAAAAGAGATTCTTTCGAGATTTTTGTAATTAGGGTCTTGTGTCACTTCAATATAAAATAGGGCCTATAAATTTATAAATAGGAAAATTTTCTCACCAAGTATTGATACATTGTAAGTCCCTAGAAGACATTCCAATTTAACCAATTAGATGTAAATAATTTATTTGGCCATGAAAACAATCTTTTAAGACTCAACACAGTCATTAACCACATAAGCATTTAGTAGATATACTATGTCATGACTTACTGAATGATTTTTAAGAATATAGGTTTTAAGTTTATATAAGGATTTATTTAATTTATATTATAATAAAGCTTTAGCACTTTTGCACATACTTCTTTTGTAGTACAATGGAAGAAGAATTGTACAATTTGCCAACTGTTTACCTTGACTTGACTCCGAGTTTGAGGTGGGAGCATGCTCAGGGGTAATTTACAAAAGTAGCAAAAGCTGATATATGTTGTCATGTAGTGTTGTAGTTGTCAGTCATTTAAAACCAGCCAAAAGTTAAAAACCAGCTATAATTCATGAGTATACAAAATAGCAAAGTAAGGACATAGTTCTGACTTGTGGCCCACTAAGGCTAGTGAGCACCTTGCCTACACCTTGCCGTGTAATCCAAAATCAAGCACACACACTAATTACACAGTGTTACTTTTATAGGGCAAGGTATAGCACAAAAATCGCTATACCGCGCCTTGAGGCGGTTAAATATTTCTTGGCTCCTAACAGTTCTAACTTGAAACTATCAAGTGATATTGTTAGATACGTCAAGCAATTATATTGATCTTGTGTGAACTCAAAACTCTTTCTTTCTTGTTACCCGCCCTGTATTCACCCCTAGGGAGAGGTATGTGGTTGTGCCCAAGCTATAATATTATTTGTTGTTGTGTCTTTACTTTTATATTTTATTTGCAAATTTCGGTGCTAAAGACCTAAGTCCTTTGAGAGAGAGAGATATTTTAAACCACTATTAGTTTCCTCCACACAAAAATATTCTTTTATAGCCTTTCACAAGTTTTATTTCAAATATTTTTTTGTGTATGTAAATAAAGGTTAAAACTTTTTTGTTGGCCAAGTTTCTCTTTATCTGGCGATGAGACTTATAAATATGGTTAAAGGATTTTTTGTACAAAATATGGTTTAAGGAAATTGGTGAATGTGGTAAAAAGATATTGTTTCACATCATTACTAGTAAACCCATCGTGATTTGTCATAAAGTAAAATAATTGTTGTGTTTTTTAATTTAAATACACATAAATTACATTTTTGAAGTATTTTCATCTGCAAAATATGTGTACTATGATTCATTCAAAATAACTTGTCATGGAATTTCATACATTTTTTTTAATTTAATGAAGTTTTGTGTCATGTTATGCTAAATGAACTGCATAAAATTTTTCAAATTCAGTTTTGTTCCGCTTTTTTATAAACATCCAGTTTGCGAGATTAAATTGAGCATTTACTTAGTTTTATACTAATGAAAATCTAATTGTAGTGTAGACAGGTCTCGCACTATGGATGTGCCCGGAGGAGTGCCAGTTCATCCAGCTAAGGAGAAGCCGCCGATCAACGTCGTTGGCGACGTAGGAGGCAGAATCGCCATCATGGTGGTCAGTTGTTTCATTCTTTTTGAATTAAGTGTAGTGAAGGAAGCCAACATTTGCCATCCTTGAAAATGTATTGCAACATTAGTGTTGTCTGTTTACATTAATTATTCTTCTTTTCAAACCACTTCAGTTATAAAAACTGAAGGAGGAAAAATGTAATATGTATTTGTATTGCCTTATTCAATTGGCTATATTTAGATTGCAGTGACCTGCACAATGGACATGTTTGTTTTATTGACATAAAACTTTACTTACAGATCTGCATTTGAACTTTGTTCTAATTTTTCAGGACGATATGATCGACGACGTCCAGTCATTTGTCGCTGCTGCAGAGGTGCTTAAAGAATGTGGCGCTTACAAAATTTACGTTCTGGCAACACACGGCCTTCTGTCTTCCGATGCTCCGCGCCTCATTGAGGACTCGCCGATAGATGAAGTTGTCGTCACAAACACAGTGCCACACGAACTCCAGAAGATGCAATGTAACAAAATCAAGACAATCGACATATCTGTTCTACTCAGCGAGGCCATAAGACGCATCCACAACAAAGAGTCCATGTCTTACCTGTTCAAAAATGTCACGCTTGAAGACTAAATGCCTTATGTATAGGGGAGTATGGGGTATATTTTTATAGACATATAAAAATGATGAATAGTTTGCTGATTTGATGTTTAGAAAATTGGCCAACACTTATTACTGTAGTTGTGCACTTCTGTCTTGTAGTTTTAACGATTGGGCCAGAGATAATATCTAAACCATTCTAAATTCCGATATTTCCGCTCGTCGCTAGGGTTTAGTTAATTCCAATTTCTCCTTCTTCCATAATAATAAAAATAAAGTAACTATAATTTTAAATATTGTTAAAATTGCAATAAAGAGGTTGTTTACACATTATATAAAATCAAAGCGAAGAGTAGAAGTGAACACACCACATACCAATCAGAGTCGTTAAAACCTATATAACAAATTAAAAAGATTAATTATAAAAGTGAATTGAATGCGTAAATTTTTGTATGCCTTTATCATTTGTAATTTAGTTTGTAAGCCCATATTGCTTTTATGTTAGTTCATTTATTATTACCATATAACATAAGATTCAGAATATTTTTTGCAAATTACATTTGAAAATACTGTGATTTTCTATGTACATAATTGTAAGATTTTAAAAGTTTATAAAAGTCCAAAGCCTAATATGTTATGGTTTATTATACAGAAGTAAACTGTTTATCATAGATAAATATGTATTGTTATGTTAACTTTAATGTAAATTAGTTTCAATAAATATTTTGTGTCACTACTGTATGTTTCAATGTTTTTTACAAAATTGGTTACTAATTATTAATAAGTAACGTAAATTATTAATAATGTACAATATTATTGCATTGTACTTATAGAGGAAATAGCATCAGCAGAATACGAGTAACAGGCAACACAAACTTCACTCCAACAATCGAGTCGCAACTTATCCGAATTTCTGATCAGAAAAATTTGCACGCTTGTTTCGTGTTGCTGACACGTCAGACGAACCGCTTCACTCAGCGTGGCACTAATAGAAACAAAACAAACACTCCGCACGGCCACCCGGTGCGGGCACACGCTGATGTCAATGAGCTTGGCACAGACTACTAAGGAATACTACGTGAGCTTGGGTCCTAATTCGTAAACTAATTCTTAATCTGGAGTCCTAATGTAGGCTTTACACTCTTGCCGAGGCAGCGAAGCCGCCCCAGTGCGAGAGTGTTCACTCGCCTCATCTCGCCTATCAGCCACTTGCGGGAGGCTTGCCACGAGACTGCCGCCCGAGAGCTCTCGGAGAGAGTGTAGAGCCTCATCCAGAAGATTGCAAAAAGCGCAATTATATCTGGCAGCACCAAGATATTATTTTTTTATTTGGAAATTCATCATCAATCAGCTGTAAACTGTCATACTTGTCAAGTGTCAAAACTCAAATTGTGTTTACATTCAGCTGCAAGAATACTAAAAAATACGCTTAACTACTGCTAATTTGGGTTTCCGTACTAGTTTTTAAATAGATTTGACCCAAAACCTGTTAACCTTTCTCAAAAAATGAAGTAACATACTGTATTTAATGGAGTAAGTGAAGTATTAATTTTGAGGTTAGGAAACGAAATTTTCTCAAAAATAGAACTACAATGGCTATACTAAAGAAGACACTTAGTATTAATATTAAAAATGTTAACAAGCTATTCACAAGGCATTATAGCAGTCGAAACCTTCTCAAACTGAGTGAAAGAGGGATGTATCAAGATATGTTTCCTAACACAGCTGCGTAAGTATTTTACAATGCATAAGCTTAAACTCTTTACGAAAGATTTTACTTTACGTATTCTTACTTCCTTAGAGATCATATCAAAGGGTTCTCGTGGTTGGTTACCGCTGTCGATCCTGGCGATACAGGAGATACAGTGGTGGGAATGTGTGGTGGGCCAAAGCCCCTTAAAAAAAAAAATTCTTACTTCCTTAGAGTATTAAAATCTAGTCGATCCCTGATTTGAAGTTACTTTACTGGTCTTTTCAGTTTAGTTTGAATATCATATTTTTAATGATTCCAGGAATGAAATTATCGGCTTATTTAAAAAGGAACCACAGTGTGTTTATGCTGGATTCGATCCTACAGCTAACAGCCTTCATGTTGGAAATCTTCTGGTTATAATAAACCTTTTACATTGGCAAAGAGGTGGACATAATGTCATAGCTTTGGTAAATAACAAGTTTTGTTGATAGTACCATCAGGAAATTGGTTCAATGTTAGATGGCAAACCCACGTCATTTGGTCAGGTTATGTTGTAGCCTGAATGTTTGCAATCTGCTGGCTGAGACTGTTCAAACACAAAGAGATTAAGTTGTCTGTCTACAAATAAATTTCTGAGATAGCCATATCGTAGACCAATTACTTTACTCTATGGCCATATAAAGAATTGTAAATTTGAAATATTATAATACATTTGTTTTTTCATTTTAGTTAGGTGGAGCTACTGGCTATATTGGTGATCCCAGTGGCCGTAGCACCGATAGAATTGCACTAGCATCAGACATTATTCAAAATAACATAACAAGTATAAGAAAAAACCTTCAAATTGTTTTTGAAAATCATAAAAAATATATCTGGTCAGAGGATCCAGACAAGCTTAAACCTTTGAGGTATTGTATATTCAGATATCTGGAAATTTTCACATTAATAATATTAAATCAATTAGTAATTGCAATGACTTAATTCATGGTTAAATTTTTGATTATAGGATAGTCAACAATGAGACATGGTACAGAAAGATAGACTCAATTCAGTTTGTCAGCGAAATAGGAAGAAACTTTAGAATGGGTACTATGCTGCTCAAGCAAAGTGTTCAAAGTAGAATTAACTCAGACGTTGGGATGAGCTTTACTGAGTTTGCCTATCAAATATTCCAGTCATATGATTGGCAACATTTACTGAAAGAATATAATTGCAGATTTCAGGTACGTTTAACCTTTGTATACAGTATGCAATTTCTTATATTTACATTTGTGTACATAAACAAAAGGCCCATATGTATTTTCCTTATAAACTGCTTTCTGTCAAAAAAAGTGAATAATCAAAACAGACCTTTTGTTAGGCCGATTTAATCAAATAATGTATGGCCTTCATTTTTTTAGAAAAAGATTAAGAAAAAAAATCTTTTGTTTTTTACATAGTCATGACCCTTTTTGTTTGAACCTATATTTTTTAATATTTACAGATCGGAGGAAGTGATCAAATGGGTAATATTTCTGCAGGTCATGAGTTAATAAGCAGAACGTTGAAGACAGATGTTTATGGTAGGAACTTATTGATAGTTTACAATGCAATTTGAATGTTGTAAATTGCCTAGAATTAGTACTTTTAGCAGAGCGTTGATTATATTCAAATGTCAATTGACTGTAAGACTGCTTATGGGAACTGCCAAATTTCCTGCCCTGTGCTAATTTGTACTAACAAATTAGCACAGGGACATTAACACTTACATTTCTTCTTTATTTATCGCTAACTCACACTGTACTCAGGCTAACACTGTAACATTGTAATTTAGTTGGTTATAAATCATATCTTTCAAATAAGGTATAATCAGAACGTAAACATATTTATATGGCTATTATTCACCCATGTAGAAATTAATATGCATGGTTATATTAATAATGTTCGATTATCCGTAAAAACCGCTTTTCCTATGACCCCTGTCCCCCAATTGGTTCGGATCATTGACGTTCTACTCTACTTATATTACAAATGGGAAAGTGTGTTGGAAATTTGAATTTTGGCAGGGACTTAATTGAAAGTATGGATTACTATCCATACTTTTAATTAAGTCCCTGCTACAAGCTACTTTTGATCTCAAAAAATTTATGTTATTAAAGGAGCTTACAGAAAAAATCGTATTTTTACACGATTTTAATATTCTACTTGAGCAAAACCGCCGGTAAAAAGCTACTTGGATTAAAATTTTGCTAATTAAATGCCTATTTCTTAAATAAATTATTTTTTTTTATTTATTTCATAAAATAAAATACAAAATACAAGATTGGATGTTTAAAATAATAAGGCATCCACTTTTTTTATAGGTCTAACCCTTCCCCTGGTGACGACTGAGGAAGGCGACAAGTTCGGGAAGTCGGCCGGAAATGCATTATGGTTGGATCCCATGAAGACCAGCCCGTACAGCCTCTACCAATATTTCATAAGGACCAAAGACTCGGATGTCGAGAGATTGCTAAAGCTGTTCACATTTTATACCTTGGGAGAGATCAAGGATATAATGCATAAGCACAATCAGCATCCTGAACAGCGGTACCCGCAACAGTGCTTAGCCGAACAGCTCACTACATTAGTGCATGGAGGTAAATATCCAAACAACCCGCTCAATTATTTGATTTTTTTTTCAGAAAAATTATGACGCATGGGCATTGATGGGCTGAGCCTAAGTTTGTTGATGTCCTAAATTCTACTTAAAAAAAATTATTGTGTCTGTCGGCTGCCTTAGCGTCCAAACCGCTGAACCAACTTATGCTAAAAATATAGGAGATACTTCCAGTCCCACGAAAGGACATCTTAGGATACTTTTATCCGGAAAAAGTAATGTACCCGAGCGATTAACGAATTTGGCGTATTGTTGCGGATAGTTTTTATTAAAAATTGAAGATGTTGTGCAACGTATTTAAAGTTGAGAATTGTGAAGAATGTACAAAATTTTATTAAAAAAATCAATGCATGTGGAAAACTAACAATTTCAGTGGAAGGCTTGGAAAAGGCGAGAAAGGCGTCAGAGGCGATATTCAGTAAGGACGTCAAATCTCTCGTCTCTCTGAATTCTACTGACTTGGAACAGATATTCGAAGGAGCTTCAATATCTAGGCTGTTGTTGTCACCCGGCATGACGGTGCTGGACCTGGGGATGAAGGCTAAGTGCTTTCTCACTGAAAGTAAGTTTTAACTGTGTTTAAATGTACTATCGAATAGATGACATGAAACAGAGCGAGTCGACGGACCTAAATTATTTGGTCGGAAAATGTCAATAAATGTAAGTCGTGATCGGTCAGCTAAGTTTGACATAACGTGTTCAACTTAGATCCGCAACCTGGCTATATCAACTACCCTGATAGATAGATAAGATAATCTTGCATTTGTCATCACAGTACGCGCCGCGTTTCTTTATTGCCCTGCCCGTACACTCAACAATAGGGAATATGCATGTTTTTTTATTATTTAATTAAATAAATCTTACGTTATTGAAAAACGATGCAGTCCAATCAGTTTTTTGATTAAATCGAAAACAACAAAGTTACAAGCCTTTAAAGTAGTCAGTTAGAAAGAGAGATCCGATATTAATTGAGACGTCAAATTCCATAAGCTGCATACAAAGTTCATACTAAATTACGGTTTAAGAGAAAGAGATGGGTAGAAAATTTACATCGCTAATATCTTACTTATTTCTCAATAGAATTCCGAGATTTTTTGTGATTTTGTACATCTTTAGGCCCACTATAATAATAATTTGCATTCAATAAATTTTGTTTTACACGCATATTCCCTCTTGCGAAATGCGGCGCGAACTGAAACTGTACGGCGCTGACAAATGTGCGAGTACTTTAATCCTATGAAAAGTGTTAATATTCAATTGTTACAACTAGTCTTTTGTGTTTGTAGTATATTGACAATACCTAGGAACAAAATCTATTTAACAGCTTCGAAACCTTTATGATGTAAAAAAAAGTTATTACCTTTACAATACTTCCTCTTAGTAAAGTATAATTATATACTTGAGTCCGCAACTATTCAGTTCCCATTAACTCTTTTTAATTTTAATTTAAGGTGACGCCATAAGAATAATTGAAGCGGGCGGTTTCTACATCAACCATCAGAGAGCTAAGAAGATTGACGAAGTGATA
This sequence comes from Cyclargus thomasi, assembly GCA_026546445.1. Lineage (NCBI taxonomy): Eukaryota > Metazoa > Arthropoda > Insecta > Lepidoptera > Lycaenidae > Cyclargus > Cyclargus thomasi. The sequence continues at coordinate 21,148 of JAOTAV010073144.1, read as the reverse complement.
ACACAGTCTGCACACATTTTGCCGAACCTCGTGTCCTTGTTGAGAGTCGGCAAACGAAACTATTACATTGTGAAGTGGCAAACATAAGAAATAATGTATTCACATATGTTGTAACTTATAACTTTAATATGAAAATTATTAACTACGCCAATATGACTTTAAAACATATAAACACAAATTTCAAAAGAGAAATTCACGTATTTATTTGTATCTTGTATAAAGATATCATTTAAAACATGAATTGTTACGTTTCAAACTAAATATGTGAGAACTGAGAAAGAGTTTTATAAATAATAAGTGATAGTTGTGTTAAATAAAATCTCAAAATAAAGTTTATCATTTTTATGATTATTCCTTATACATTAGAAGCTTGTATACTTGTAGTATATAATAAAATGCATATCACATAAACATCGTAAACACTACGCAACATTATTTAGCCTATCAGTGTAACGCGTACTGTCAATTCGTATGGCGACATGAAACAGTACTTTTTGTGCACCAGCCCCGCCTCTGACATTCATACTAACGCTTCTTAGCACTCATTTTTACGGTGACCGCATATTGTTTAATATAGGCAATTGTACGCTTCGTTGGTACCCAATTTTGATACAATCTTACTTCTTACTAATCGTACTAACATTATAAACGCGAAAGTTTGTGAATGTGTATGTTTGTTACTTCTTCACTATTAAACGGCTGGACTGATGTCGATGAAATTTGACATGAGGCAAGCTGTTATCCTGGATTAACACATAGAGTACTTTTTATCTCGACTAAGCTCAACTAGTTTATAGTACAGTTGAAAAGTATTGTATTTTTCCACAAATTAAAACAGTAGTTCCAGCTGTCACGACGCTAGACTCTTAAGCTGAAAACCAACTGATTGGACGTTACTGACAGCTCATACAAAAACGTCCGTGTTAGTCACGCGGTTGACAGCCCATACAAATTGTCCGCGAAGGCGTACCTTATAATTTGCACACTTCAATGTACAATTATTATTTAGATCGCGGCTATCCGCTTTATGCTATAATGAATTCGCTCTAAATTAGCGGTATGGATCATTAACCCTCTGTCAAAAAATTTGTCATTTTCGTACAAAACGCGACTGTAAACAAAGTGTTGTGTTGTCACTTGGTTGTTGACAATCGCGGTTTGTATAGGAATTTGACAGAAGTTTAATCAACCGTATCGTCAATCCTGAGCGAATGCACACTAAGCTTTTGAAAGACACATTGCAAGACTCAACGGTAATATTTTCTATTTTGGAACAACGCCGCTACTACGCTCAGATGATTTGCGCCGTAGCATCCCAAAATTTTGCAAATTTTATGTCAACGTGTAACTTTTAGACCAGCAGCAAACAATACTCACTAAAATGTAATATTTTACGTTATATTTTTTGCGGTATTTACAATGATGATAACAAAAGTAGCTTAGTGGAAATTGACTAAAATTCCATTAAGCGACTTATTTATTAATAATAATATAAGCATAATAACATAAGCATTACAACACTTACCCGAAACGTTTGAATCGATCTTGTCGAATAGCGTTTAGAAGCGTTCGTATGAACGTTATAAAGGCGCAAATCTCCCTAATATCACATTAAATAGCTGCCACTTTACTTCTATTGCACAAAATATAAAGCCAAACATCTGTCGCAAGCTGAATTGACGCGTCGATATGTCCAAATGGCCCGGAACGTTATGATTACAAGTTTTCATGCTTTTATAATTTAACCTTATGTTACAGCGTTACAAAAATAAATAACTCGTTTGCAAAAGTATACACTACGATAGTACCTATATTAGAACCTTTTAAGCGGTCATCTTTAGTATAAGTAACATACATAATATAGAGGGCATCAGTCTTGCGCCACTTTCGACGTTTATACTAAAATTATTGGACGTCTCGTGCGAATTTATAATTTTTCATAGTAAAAACCTGGTTACGAAGAATCAACAACAGATGGCGCTCTTTACCGGCAGGTAAAAGAGTCCAACGAAATTCGCACAAGGCAACCATATCGAGAGTAGATACACTAGAATAATAAAATCGATGTCAAATCGAAGTTACTCACTACAGGGGCACATTATTGCGATGGTCAGTCAACGTTTGTATCGATTTGACATCAACAACCTCGAGTCGGCATTGACTGGGAACATAGGAGGCCAACATATTATTATAATTATTTACCATACACGTCACGTCTTTAAGTCCAGCTGCACAATATAAATCAGAAAAATTCGAACGCTTTGCCAAAACACTCTTCTCATATGATTTTTTTGTCGACGCCGCTCGTCCGTATTTTTGTGATCACAAATTCTTAAAATGTGCGGCCGGGCTTAACGCAATGCAAAAAGTCGGAGCGTGTAAACGCCTTACACTAGAGAATATGCAAGCGAATCTACATAATACTAAACGGTTCAGACTAGAGGTCGGTGCTCTCGTGTTGGGCGAGCGGGGGCGTCGGCTGCGGGGGTCCGGGCGGCGGGGGCGCCGGCACCAGGGGCCGCGGGGGCCGCGCCGGCTGCGGCGGGGGCGACCGGGGCCCGTCAGTTATGCTGCCTTCAGACTGCGACAGCTGTCTACTCGCACTAGTCAGGCCTTTCGGTTCGTCCAACTCCGCGTCTTTCCCGCCCGAGCTGTGAGTGCGTTGGACTGTGTTTCTATGGCCGTCCTCCTCCGCCGGCCCAACTTGTATGACTGTCGGCTGGTGCTTATCTACTGTATATATATGCGTGCGCTCTAACACCGTCGGAGTAACATCTGGGTTATCCGTCAGGGAGCCGCGCTGGCCTCGGAAGCTTTGAGGTCTCAACGTCGCCGGTCGTTCGGGAATCGCTGGCTTTTGGCGAAGGAAAACCTCATTGGAGTCGGCCTCGGGGGCTGGGACTAGAGTGCGAGGGGCCGCGACCGGCCGGGGCGGGGGTTGGCCCGTGGGCTTCGGAACTTGGACCTTGATGGGTTTCTCTGCTCCCAGAGATGCCGGTCCGCTCGCTGGCTCCCCGACAACTTTCATCCGTGACACGACTCCAGTCTGAGCAGTCACGCTTTTCACAACTAGCGTGGACTCTTTATCTTTCTCTAAAGACTTTAGGCCGTCGAATTTCTCTTTATCCAGCTCCAAGCTCTGTCGCCGGTTTTCGATGAGGTTCTCTCGACTGCCGCTGCGGCCCGCCTCGTCCTTCAGCGCTTTGCTCTGTCGGTACGTGGATCTATTGATGGTTTGGACCCCGGTTATGACCTTGCCGGTGTCGGATATGACGGGCCGCGGAGGTTTCGCCGGTTTCTCAACTTCCTTTATTGCGGGTTGCTCCTTCGCCGGTTCCGGGGCTTGCGGCTCGACTTTCTTGTTTTTGTCCGGGGTAAAATTAGGCGGGACGGGCGCCAGGGGTTTATTTTTTCTCCGCATGATCGGTTTTGGACTACCGTGGGGTGGACTAGATTGGTCAGACAGGGAGCTGTTGGATTGGGCTTTCTTGATGTTATTGTCGAGGAGTATGAGACTGGTGTCGTGGCTATTGCTGCGGGAGTGTCTGCCGGGGGCCTCGACGACTATCTTGTGACCTTGATGGTTGTAGTCTAACATGGACTTGCTCATGCTGTGGTAATCCCCGTTCGGATGTTCCTGGCTGAGTACGGCGGTTTGGTTGTAGCCGTGGACGAAGTTCGGGGTGAAGCCGTAGTCCGAGACGTCCGGCAGCAGATCCTCCTTGGTGAAGGATATGAAGAAGTTGACTTCGTCGCTGAAGAACCAATCGGCGTGCTTGATGAGCAGCTCCACGACGCAATTAACTGCGGTGGTTATGTTCATGTCGAAGGTGCTCTCGTCGACCGCCCATAACAAGTTCGGCGCAATTACGATGGCCAGATTGGACGGGGTCATTTTATTGGTGCTTTGATTTTTGGTGAGCGCGGATAGGAATTTAATCAAATACCTCAGGTTCTGGTAGTTCGCATCGGGGAGGAGGTGGATGCCCTCCCATATGGAGTTGAGTCGCGCCTGTTCCGTGGGCTGTCGGGAGGCGAGTATGAAGTGCTCGTATAGGCGGTAGGTCAGTAAAGGCTCGGGCAGCTCTCGTAGGTACGACTTGAGGACTGACGCGACTACGTGCATGTCCCTGTAGTCCGGAGGTAAAGGCACGTTGAATAGTCCCGCGTCGAGAGACAACTTCATACGTCTCACTTTGGACGTACCTAGAAATAAATATTCCAAATGTTAAAAAAGTTTGTCATAAACAACATATTTGCAAGTTAGTTGTCTGAAAGAAACGGCTGGCAGAGGTAATACCGTATTATATACCATATTATATATTTTTTATGCTTGAAACATGTGTCAATTGTGTAAAAAAAAAATTATTTCATATCAATTAAAGAAGAAATTCACAAGCGCACTTCACACATAGCGCCGCGCATACAATTGAGTTGAACTATCTATACAAAGGAAATGTTACAGCTGGAAAGTGTAGCTTCACTCCTGAACAGCCCCGCCTCGTTCAGATCCAGCTCGTACAGCATGCACACACACAGCTCGATCGGGAACGCGATGGTGCGCTCCGCCACACGCAGCTGCAGTCTGTTACAGCTGGAAGTGTAGCTTCACTCACCACCGGCTATCCTGAACAGCCCCTCCTCGTTCAGGGCCAGCTCGTGCAGCGTGCACACACACAGCTCGAGCGGGAACGCGATGGTGCGGCCTGTAACTCGCAGGTGCTCCTCCAGGGGATAGCCGAATACTGGCTTAGTGGAGCTGTCATCTGTAGGTAAAAAAAAAATACTTTAACACTTAAGATTTTTTCAAATAGCTTTTTACACGCTGCTTATAGAAATGACTTATGCCCCAGTCCAAGTAACTAATCAGGATAAGAAGTATGTACATATACTAATAACTCAGCTAATACCTAACCTAACAACAAATTTAACAAATAGTATTACGTAGTGCAATATTTTTTTACGTCGACTCCACACAATGATGGTAACCAAAAGCTCATTATGATATTGGATGTGGTCACTGGTCTGGTCACCCTGTTATATTTATTGTTATATTTTGTTGACTGATAAAAAATTTTCTATGTTTTGCAGTTTAAAGTTTGGTCAGCAATAAATTTAAGTAAACAGCATATTGTTGCTTAAAAGTTATTTTCATTATATTTATATATATAAAAAAAATAGGTTGGGTTTTTTTTCCTGACGATAAACTTCAGAACGTACTATTTCGACGGTTTTGCGTTCTTTAGAAAGGTCTCGGGGTCCGTAAGGTTAATAGCAAAGAAAATTCAGGAAAATGTTGTAGAGAAAAGCAGGAAAACAAGAAAAATATTTTTTTAACACATACAGCACCATCTCTGACACACAGCTTGCACTACAAGGGCGCCAGTACGCGGTTTTTACGTGACTTTTGAATTCTACGCGAACGAAGCAGCGAGCCTGTTGCTCTAGCTTCTAGTTATAGTTATATATAACAATGTTATTTGGCAACAGTTTAGTTTAAGCTTTGTTCTAGGACTTTTTTGTGAATGGTATTCATTTTTGTGAGACTAGGGCCGTTTGTCCACTATAAGGTGTCACTAAGATTGAAAGATGAAATTATTTTGAACCGATTAAATACCACTTTATGATCCTATAATAGGTACTATATTACTACTTCACTAAAGAGCAGCGACGACATTTGCGCTTAATGGTAAAAAAAAACCCATAGCCTAGATCATAATGGTATTTTAACACTTTAAAATATTCTCATTGACAGTGACGGCTTGCGATGGACAAACGGCCTAACACAATCTTACACTAACGTAAACCTGATAATTACTAATTAATGTAAAAAAAATAACAGCTCAATTAGACAAAGACTTATTTATTGCGTGACTAAAAAAATAAACACGAGATATTGGTAGACAAATTAATTTGTGAGTCATTGTACCCAACAAAGCAATGTTCACTATCACTCAATATTATTGTTGTACGAGTTCCAACTAGAGTGGAGACGTGTACCAATGAGACATTTTCCGATCTCGTGTACATAGTACGGATTGACAGCTTTTGCACTCATTTATATATTTTTCAACAAATCTATGTTTTATTAATTACTATCCCTTATCCCATTTTCTTGATTCCTCTTCTTAAAAGGTTAGTAAGTGGCAATGCCCTGACAACTCTCCTGATGCTGTGAGTGTTTATGGACGACTATATTTGTGTTTATACTTTTATCTGTTTGTTCGTTTGTAACTGAATTTCATAAAAAAAATCTACACTACCATCAGTGAAAATTATTTATAGCCAGATTGCGGACCTAAGTAATTTTGTTTTAATATGTCAAACCTAGCAGACAGATCATGTCTTACACAAGATATTCCAAATAAAATTGTACTTCTGTAAGTACAAAACAATTCAATAAGTAAAGTTAAGTATATATGGTAAAATAAACTCACTGATAAACTTCTCTAACTCCGGCACTGTGTCTTGTAGACTGTGTAGGGCTGATTCATGGTAAGCTCGTTGCAGCTTTACATACTGTAGTAATGTATGCGCTAGCTGAGCCTCTTTTGCTACGAGCGCAAACATGTCTGCGGCGAGGGCGTCCCTAGCTGCTTCCACCTTGTTACCAGCTTCCTCCAACTCTTCTCGAGCAGCAAGAAACTTGGCTGGGTTCTCCTCCTTTTGCCGTTCTAAGTGCTGTTGATAAAAAGTCCAGATAAGTTTTACACATTCAATTAGAAGTAATATTAAAGAATAGTTTTGTTGTTAAACATGCAAACTATAAAATATTTTACTTCATTCTGGAGATATGCACTTTGACAGAGAAGGATATAAGATACTTTTTATCCTAGGAATGAGTATGGTTCCCTATCGATAAACGAATTTTGGCGCAACGAGCATCATCCAGTAACTACATAATATTATTATAAAATGTAAAAGTAAAGAGGATAGATTAAAGAGTTTACAAGTCACTCAGATTGTACTAGATAAGCCTGTACTTTAACCTTGACATGTTGCATTAATGAAATCCCACATGTTTTACATGCAGGACGTGTTTAGCCCTTACTCATATATTTCGAAATCTTGTCTATCATGTATGTTAGAATGCATTGTAGTTTTAGTTAAGACAAAAATGCTTTATAATAAACTCAATAAATTTAATAAAATAATATTTCCAGTTGTAAATATGTAGTACTTATTATTAATAACTAGTTGTTGCTCATGACTATGTCCTAAATCTTTATAATTTATTCTCTTTTTACAAGATTTGATTACAGCTCGGCTCATATTGGTTGTAGTATAATGTTATTTAGCTTATAGCCTTCCTCGATAAATTGACTAACCGACACAATAAGATTTTTTAAATTCTGGTCAGTACTTCCTGAGATTAGTGCTTTTTAACAAACAAACCTTTCAGCTTCATATTAGTAATATAGATTACCATTATTTTATAGAAATATTTTATAAAAAATAAAGGGCACAAGCTCTTCTTGTCTGAGTTTTTTTTTATTATCTTATGGACATTTTCATACCATATTCTAAAAATGGTTTAATGTGTTTTTCAAATATTACAACATGCCCTATCTTTTTTTTATGACACCATGATAAGATTAACCGTTAAAGTAGTCAATACTTGTGCTTTGAAGTATTTATCAAACTACAAAACACAATCCTCAAGTGACTACCAGATTGTAAAACAACAAAGGAATTTTGAGTGTTATTGTAGCCTGTGAATAAGTAAAAAAATGTTTGTGTAGATGACATAATTCTAAATATATTTTTAAAATTATACAAAACATAAGATTTTTATTAATAAAATACTATAGTTTATTATATTACAGTCTCTTTCACTACTAACTATATTATATATAAATTTTGTTTAAAATTCTAAATATTTAAACATTTTTATAACAGTTCTTTATCAACTTAAAATTGTTATTGACTTATGTTCTTATGTTATATAGATTTTATATAATAATTGAATTTGTGGAACTATATAACAAAACAAATTTTACTCTATGTTAGATTGGATAAAAACTTTTTTTCATTAACAACTTACATATGGAAAATAATACTTACATTATATCTACTGAGGGCACTCTCCTTTTCGCTTATGAGTCTACTCAAATGTTTTTTAGCTTTCATTATAGCTGGCAAATCTTGGTCCCCTATAGCAGTAAGAGGGGCGCAGACTAGTTGTTCTACCTTAAGTTCATGTTCTGCTATTTCATTTGCTAAAAACTTTTCTGTTTTACCTTTTAAAAAATTAAAAAATGTTATAGTAACATACAACAACATGTTAACATAAATCATATAAAATATGCGACAATTTTAACTGGACATAATTATGTAATGAAAAACATTTATTTCATTATTAAAACTTAGAAAGGTCCTAAAAATCAGGAAAATAATTTATATATATATATTAAACTAAAAATATCAATACATTACCTCAGAACTTTTGCTTAGTAATGTAAAAGTTACCATAAAATTATCTTAGATTCATAGAAATCAATTTTGAGTTTAAACTACTGTGTAAAGCTGCAATTTTAAAAATGCAATGCATGTTGGTATCTTACCACATTCATGCAGAATATATTTTAAAATACTATCATCATCATCATAATTGCTGGCATCTAACATTGCAAGTCCTAGGATGTATTCTGGAAGTTTCTTGAGCCTTTTCTCTCTGGCCGCGGGGTCCTGACCCTGCGTATTCCCAGCGCCCGTCGATAGCCTTTTGCTGACTAATTGCAAAGCATTTCTAAAATGTTCTACTTTCCTATCTGCGGTTAATAGTTCATCAGTCAACGCTTCGCCTTTACCAGACCTGATAACAAGAAATAATTTTTAATAACGTAAATATTCTCCAACAACTTTTGTTATAGTGCGGCATACTTATTAATATTAATAGCGAGGTGACCAATTCCTTATCAGATAAATGATAAAAATACCTTGAGAAGGTTTGGTCGGCCAACTGTTTTACTCGGTAGAACTGTTTCTTCATTGTGATATATTTATAAATAAGGGGTTCGTGTTATAAGGTCATCGGTCCCGAACACTATTTCAAAACAATTACGATGTAGCCGAAACGAAGGTAAAGTCAGCACATCAATGAGATCATCTTCACGTCCATCAATGTTTATTTTCATAAAATGTCCTCCTCACAGACGCCGTTCTTTAAGGCACTACACGTTTATATACACACAAGACTAAGATAAAATAGAAATAATTAAAATAAAATGCACAAAATTCCAATAAAACAAGGCAATTCAGAAAAAACTCTCAGTACTTCGCACCATAGACAAAAAATTTCATAGACTAACGCCATTTGAGTCTTCAAAGACAACAAAGTAATTTATAGATAAAAAATTATGATATTTTATAAAACTGATTCTTCAAGTTGTCATATTTTGCTTTAATATTCTTCGTAATTATAAGAAAAAACAAGTTCGTCGTCACAAGAAAGCATGCGGAAATACAGAGTCGATATTCTAATAAGCAATGAATATGTATCGACTGGAGACAACCAACTGCAAGTCTGCAACCAACCGAGAGTACAAAGTGTCGAATGTGTATTTTAGCTTTATATGGCATAAATAAAAGATAGCTGTCATAAGTCGGGTGTTTAACATGACTTTGACAGTGACTGCATTGTTTACATTTACAAAAGTATTTCCTAAAAATAATAATCCATATGTCCATTGATTTAAAGTCCAAAATGCGTCAAACATGAATCTCTAATTTACGAGAGGTAGGGAGGTTTCAATGTTTTCGATCTAAATATTTTCGCATTATAAAAGTAATCGCGAGCTGTTGGGTGCACGTATTTTGTTTACCATGAAATAAAACAACAGCAGGATTTTACACACCCTAAAGGATTAAAAGATATAAAAATTGTCTGAAAATTAAAATTATAAATACATATCATCAAGATGGATCGTCGATTTTTAAATGTTATTTTACTCGGTTTCGGGTTTATGTTTGTGTTTACTGCTTTCCAAACTATGGGAAATATTGAGGTAAGATTTGATAATTTATTTGTAGATTTAAATGTCCTTTCATAGCTACCTATGTTACTTTCATCTTTGTAGGTAACTGTAGGCAATAATTAAAATATTTAAAGTTAACACACTCTGTAATTTATATTAATAACTCATCTTTACTTTCACATTCAACCTTCACATAGAATATACTAAAATATAAGCAGAGTATCTAGTGTAAACACTTAATGTATTGTATAATCGTATCTGATAAAAATTACTCTCTACTACAATTCAACTACAAGTGTAAAAGGATATAAGAATTCTAATACATATAGTTTCCAAACCGGTGGTAGATGTTCAGAAATGTTAAAAAAAAAAGACTATAAATAAAATTATTTTAGTTAGAGTTTTTTGAATTTACATTTCTGTCTCTTTTTAACTATTAACTGGTTCTACTTTAATATTTATTTAGTCCTTAATGTAACTGATAACACCATTTATTTTTCATCCTTATTTATCAAGTTCTCATTGTTTTATATCTTATTTTTGTAAGTATCATTAACAGGAGCATTTACAACTATATGTTCTACATTTAACATAATTGAATTATTTAAATTTATTTATAACATTATTTTAATACAACAGCTACATTCAAGTTTAAAAGTCATCAGGACACTTCCTACTCTTGTTTTTTACTGACAAATTATTATTTTGTTGTTACCAAAAAAATTGAGGCTTTTGGCACTATGGAGATCTAAAGCAGTACTTAGACAGGAGTTATCATTCACAATATTAATAGTGGTAACTGTTTGCCCGCTAGTACATTGTTTTTATGAAAAAAATAGGCCCACTTAAAATAACACCTGCAAAAGTATTATAAAGGAAAAATTGGTAGTTGTTAGTAACCTGCTTCTTCCACTCATTCTTCTATAATTGAACATATTACAACTTTCGAGTATATACTATAAATGTATATACATTTTTTTTCCTATAAAATTGCAACAAACCTTGTAAATTTCCTATTTCATTATCTAATTATAAATTATTATAAAAAATAAAATAAATATATAATACATCAAATCCACATTTTTTTTATTTGAAATAATTTTTCTGGTCCTAAAGCGTCCATTTGCGCAAAAATGCGGCAGATTTTTAAATGTTAGTTATCTCCTTCCACATATGTCTGCAATTGTTATGTATAGATTTTGCATGTTATTATAATTATAACATAGAATAAATATTTAGATACCTATTGTAAAAATATCCACAACCAAACATGCCTAATTAAAAAACTACCCGTTTTTGGAAGTCGGTAAGAAAATAGAGAACGTTGTTAGTATTTTCAGTAGCTTACAGTGAAATCGCGACATTTCAAGGTCTCTATTATCGCCGGTCGACGTCGCAGTGCATAGTTTAATATGTCCGATCGCGCAATAGGCATACTATAATATTATGGGCAGATTAAAAATCGGCTAAATAACTATGCCGAGTTGGCATGCGAAATGTTTATTTTTTCGAAAAAAAAAAAATTGGAAGGTAATACTAAAAAACCAATAAGAATATCAAAAAAGTATACAATACTAAAGTTGTAAATAATTTTATTAGCTTTAATTATCTAGAAAACATCTTTCTTCTCAGGGCAATTTCCCGCCTTTTCACGACTTCAGCCTTCAGCTTCAGCATAGGGGGACCTATGGGCAGGGACTTTTAGTATGTTTATCTTCGGACATACTGAACCCATTTCTGAAGAAATTGCTAACAATCTAGCTCACGCACTCAACAATTGCTTTTATGGGTGGACTACTTAGATATTTTGTTGTTTTACAATATCCGTGGGAGATTATCGCTTACCATCAAGCTAAAAGCTTCGCTCGTTTTCACTGCCTGCCTTATTTTTATGCCGTGTAAAAATGAACCTCACTTTCATTCACCGAGCATCAATGGCTGTTAGGCTGAGACGCAGGTATCAAAGACAATATAGAAAGATGCAACTTTTTATGACGCAAAAATATTATGCAGACGAGCTCGTATTAAATAAAAAAAAATAACTAGTGCTGCAGTTCCCGCGCGATAAACAAATTTTACCAAAATTTGTTTATTACCATAAATTACTCCGGTATAAAAAGTATGCTATGTCCTTCTCCGAGACTCATAGCGTTGATAATCTGAACCATTAGGGAAGATGCGTGTAAAACAGAATTTATTGAAAGCAAATTAATAATTTCACGCTTCACACCACGTCAATCTGGCCCCGTGCTAAGTACCCGAAGGACTTGTGTTACAGGTGCCAGACAACGGAAATATATTTAATAAATTTATTCTATTTAATATACATCCATGACCCGGGAACATTGAAAAACTTTTTGTTCCGTCGGTGGGTTTCGAACCCGCGATTCCCGGCGTGAGCTACCAAAGCGCTCAACCACTGCGCCACAGAGGTCGTCACTCGTTCGTTGTTTACAAGTTAGAACTGAAAACGAATCTTTGCAATTTTCAGGCTAAAACGTAAACGTAAGTACTACTTACGTTGAAATTTCTTACGTAGTAGCTTATTTTTATTTTACAACTACTTACTAAGTAATTATAAAATAAATATAAGCACCTACGTAAGAAATTTTTATTAGGCCAAGAAACCAGTACAGGGCAATCGCTCGGAGCCTTTTATTAATTAACTGTATTTATATTTATGATCTTGCACTCGGTTTTTTCCGCGGTTTCGCTGATATCGCGAATCCCTGTCCTCGATTTTAAAAAATCGTTTAGTACCGAAAGGTTTCAATCTAAAAGCGAAAAATTATTACCATACAAATAATGCAAATTAGGATGAAATTTTTGAATTTAAAAGATCGTTATACCAAAAGGTTACGGCTATAAAGCCATATTTTTTATCTCTTCATATGCAGCTGTAAAAGCTTTTACTGGAATAAAATTAATAATTTTCAGTTTTCACTTTTGTTTTCACTTTTGTCAATAGATGTCTCTCTCCCTTGACATAATCGCGCTATCCTTTTGTTGGTAAAAAAGTTTTTACCTCATTAACGTGTATTATAAATGGGTTTTGTACGACCACTTGTTTCAAACATTCCGTATGTAAGTTCGGCGACAGATTGCATTTGAGTCATAAATCATGAGTAATGACGTATTATCTCTTGAACGATTAGAAGCTGCTCTAGCTAAATATTCGCACTTATTGATATCAATTCTAGTTGTTATTGATAAACTCGAGGATCCAGTATTTAGGTCAATCTGATATTAATACGAATTCAAGGTTATATTGAACGATATGCATTATTAATTTTATGTAATTCTCAATTTTGATAAAACATTTATTAATGAAAATCAATTCATGTACATTTGTGCCATATGTCAAAGTTTCATCGAAGCTGACCGGCAATCTGCATATTATTGTTTAGCCAAGTGCAGCGATGAAATATTTAGGTTTCCTGTAAGTTTAAATAGAAGAAATATAACATAAAATATTAAAGACCTGTTGTCTACTAATGACATTTTTATTTCGGACACCAATGCATGATTAAAATGATAAGACTTAACTAAAACAAGACATTTAAAATAAATATTATGTAATAAACTATACGTACATATTATATTATTTTAATTACTTATTATACCCATAATAGGATATACTACTACTATACCTGCCTACTTATAATATTTCAAACTTCATGATAAAATCATATTAATTTAGGTTTTAGAGTTTATGTGTCAGTGACACCATATTAACATACTGGATGTTAAAATATGTTTTACCTTGAACTATAAGGCGCATTTGAATCTATCTTATCTTAATACAAAGGAGTATCTGGGAATGGTTCTGTATTATATTCTTTGGTATTTACTTCACGTGGTCAAAATATGTTTATAAATCAGAAAAGTATATTATTATCCTATTAACATTGGCTATAATTGGTTTGCATGTTGTGGCTACTTGAAGAAAGAAGTCGCGGGCCAGAGGCTCTCCTTGGGCAACCCCGGCTTATGGTAGATATTCTGTTAGAATTACTACTTCAATAATGTTCAATTATTGTTCACTAAGTTTACGACTAGTACACTAGTCTATAATAGTCTATAATAGTATAGTAGCACTATAACATGGAATCAGTAAATAAGTCAGCCAAAGATCATTCGATAAAATCACAAAGATTTTTATTAGTTGAAGTCGACACATAGAATAAAAATCATAACCGTAAACATTACAAAATACTCGTATGGTTGGTTAACGAAGTGAGATCCCAAAAAATATAACAACAAACAATAAAATACGATTTTCGAAGGTCCATGACCAATTACAGGATTCTCGTTTGCAAAATACCCATAAACGTGGTGCTAAAAGATTTTGAAATAAAACGATACGATTTCGTAAAAATGTTGTTGATTTGAAAAATTGTGTAACGAAAGATATGGTAAATGGGTAATCGTAAATGCCCTTTCAGAGCGATATCGATTTTGGTTGCATCCTAACGGCAAGGCTGTGTACTTATCGAAAGGCCAATCTCTATTTCAAAACAATGGAATCTTTTAGGTGAATCAAAAACATTTATGATAAAACTAGAATGTCGCGCACAACTCTTGTTGCTTTGCATATCGTTTGTCATGCAGTCATAGTGCTTTTTGCGCTACAAAAATTATTCTATATTCTTTCTTGGGACCTATATAATTGATTAATAAATAATTGTCTTAACGCATCGTCAATTAAACCGTAAAATGACAAATACAGACACATAAACACATTAAGGTTCTTGTAACATGGAATTGGATGTCGTCAAACAATATGCACCCTCTTCATAATCGGTGACGATCGTTGATCGATTTGGTAGACTTTATCGGCACGATCATCGTACAGGCATTCACACAACCGTTAGTAGAAATTTGTTCATGACTTGATCAAAGGCAAGGCATAGATCATGATCGGTGAGCAGAGCTAAGTATGCCCTCTAGTCTCTACACGGTCTGGCTCGTGACTGTCATCGTCTATAATTGCCGTTCAAAGGACTCGTCGCTACAAATATTTTCATTATTATCACATCATCTCTTACTAAAGCCAAATTTTTTGTTACAGAAAACCATATTGGACAGCATTAGTCAGGACGACGCCACATTCACCGGCGATGGCTACACGTCGCTCGCCATCATATACGCCACGCTGGCGATCTGCAACTGGCTGGCTCCGTCCGTCATCACCTTTACTGGCCCCAGGGGTGCGATGATCATTGGAGCCTCTACATACTTGTAAGTGTTTAACTTCCCTATAGCTTACATGGCTGAGAAGTTTGTCAGGTTAACTTGGAATAATTTGATCGTACCAATATTCGAACTCCTAATGGTATCAAAGGCTGTCACAGCAGAATAAACATTATTATATTCCAAATCAGAAGGCTTGATGATGGAATGTGTAAAATTCACAATAGGAACAGAAAAAAGGAACTTTCTCTCTTTGCTTTGCGTTTTAATAAAACAGTCTTAACTTGTCAATTTTCTTGGCTGCTGATTCTCAAGTTTAATACTCTTTTATCTTCAAGTAACTTGAGGTGACCATACACATTGTATTGGTCAGTAACAGTTATAATTAGTGATGTTTCCGCTCTCAATATTTCCTTATTGTCTTGCATTGCCATGACCATGGTTTGATTCAATAATTCAAACGCGTATCTTATCCTCAGTTTTCCTCTATCACTTATCACCAGCTTCCGTCACCTTAATATCGCTTAGCGAAATTCTATTTTATCCTGTTGCATCTTGGTTTCTTAATGATTTCCTGTTTTGATAACAGTCCTTAGTATATACTTAGTCATTGATTTGTTTCGTTACTGTAAAATTACAATTAAATAAATAAAAAACATTTATTACTAAGTACACGTATCATTAAATAGTTATACATACTCGTACGTTTTCGCCAGATCTCGGGTCATTTTATTTGCATGTGCAAATCTTATGTGTTAGATATTCTGTGGTGTTATGCAATTCTTTTTAAAGGTTATCACCTGGTTGACACCTGATTCATTAGAATTTATTATAAAGTTCGTAACCAGCTCATAATTTATCACTGCCTAAAGTTCTGATATATCTGCACAGTTTAGATTCTATGTTTTGCTTTGTTAAATACGCTTCATAATAACCTGACCTTATTTCCCCACTTAGGGCATTCAAAACATACTAACTTTTTTTAAAGTTTAGAACTCAACTGATGTAATAAAACTAGGAATACCCCTTCAATGGGCCATGGTGGTCTGTTATTCTGGTTTAACATTTTTATAACTAAGTTACCATTTTAATGTGAAATAGGATATTAAAGTTTTATTTTCCTCAAGCTGTCTGCTAACGTACACTTTCTTTGGGTTTCCAATGGCTTGCATGATCTTAAATACGGTCGCGAGTCATTAATTATTGCCATTGCATAGAAATCGTTGCGTGCGGTTTCATGATACGTAATTCTAGATCGAGGATGGCGAATATTCAGAGTTTTCTCCACGATATTTGACGGGAATCTATATATAACTACGCGAGCGATAATCTTTGTAATCCTTTTTACGAAAGATGCCTAGATGTAGAAGTATGAAATTTCTCCCAGTTATAGTTGATACGGAGGAGGAGCGTGGGATACCATTACTATTTTAAAATATGCTTTAATCTTGCATATTTTAATAAATACAATACTGTCACACTACAATACGCACACAGCCATATTTTGACACGACACGATTATCATACACGAAATACTTTTTACACTTATTTACTTTTGTTTATGGTTGAAGATTGTGATTTTTTAAAATAAAATTTAATGACCTGGTAACGAGACTTTTATGACAAATTTAAGTCCATGATTGAATTGAGAATGGATTTTATATTTTATAGCTCCTCTTTACGATGGATTTAATTTCGACCGCAGGACGACCTCTAGTATGTATAGAAAGAGAAGCACTTGCTTTATCATTCATAGTTACTATTTGGTTATTAGTGGGCAAGTAGATTGTTTGAATACTTTTAGATTTTGTGCGTCTATTTTCTGTATGCTGAACATTACAAAGAATTATAGACAGCATTGTAATAAATTAAATACTGAATAGACATCATACATCATTATACATGTACATCATTGGTTCATTACGTATACAGCATCAGCTCATACATGCGGGTGTACCAGTTTAGTCAATTCATATGATGGCTCCATACTCTGAATTTAGTACCGTCATAGATTTTAAAAGTGGATACTTAAAATACAAAGAAACTTTTCTAACTTTAAAGGCTCGTTATTCTTATTCCAGCTGGGTACATCATTCATAAATCACAACGTGTTATCGAATAAATTTTTTCATAGGCAGTTTTCGGACTTACCTAATTTGGTCGTACTATGTCAACTCATACTGTAAGTCGTCTAGGTTTGACAAAATTCGACCGAAATACGTAAGTCCACCGTCTGCACATGCATCAGCTTCTCTGTTTACTATCAAGTAAGTTAATTCTCAGGCACGCTGATAACTGCCGAAATCATCATACCGATTTGATAATAATAGGCCAATTCAGTGAACCCCTGTCAAATATACGACGAAAATCAGTCCAGTCGTTTGGGAGGAATTTAGTGACAACAACGGGCACACAAGTTTTCCATTAACGAGTTTTTCTCGATCAAGAAAGAAACTAGCAAAGCCACGTTCTTTTAGTTCATGATATCTTTAATTTAAGAGTAAGAAATATTGACTAAAATGTTAATATAAACAAAGAGGATGCGGATTTTATCCTCAAAACCCAGATAAAGTGATTAGGGAAGTTGTTTACATAAATTGTTTAAAAAATAAAATAAACAACACGAGTGCAATGAACTTTGTCCTAGATGACGTGATTACTTTTTGCGGGACACTCTTATCTGTTAAAGAAAATTGCAGCTATGTAAACATTTGGATCACACAAGAGGCGAACAATAAAATAATAACAATAAAAAACATTTATTTGAAATACTTAACACCACACCACAAGTGCACAAATACAATATACAAAAGAAAGAACATTATAACCTAAATAAATAGAAGAGGAAAACAAGAAAAAAGTTAAAACAAAAAGAAAAAAAAAACAATTTATTGAATGTAAGGCAGTGCGAAGCGAAGATATCAAAAAGGATTCCACAATTCCACCCATCAATATCTTAATTTTTTGTGACTTTTCAATAAAGTAACTTTTGTTTGGATTTATTTAAACTATAATAATACCGCGGAGGTAAATTAAAACATATGAACATACATATATGATCCAACAATAAATTCAATTAAGTGATGTCACTTGTGTAATTTTTCGTGCTGTGTGCCAGTCATTACAAATTATCATCGATAGATTACATTGTGATCATAATAAATATTAAAGTTAATTTTCGTAAGCTTTTATTCATGTAATTTGAGGTTAACAGCTTTACCTAATCCACAGGCTATCTTTCCCTGCATATTTTAGATGCAGTGTGCCATAGAACACAAAAGAAACATGTGTTACGCCGTTTGTGCACCAAAACCGTCAACCGACAACGAGATTATACGGCCCTATAAAATGCAACTTTTTGATCTAGGCTATAAGTTTTTTTTTTAGCGACATTGCTCTATCGTCAATATCGTCAATGTCGTCGCTGTCATTAAAGGCGTAGAGGAACATGGAACCTCTAGTCTATCCATAAAGTTTCATTTTATCCGGCCGCGATATTCTCGTTTCCGGTTGACGGTCTTGGTGGACAATCGACCTTACTGTGTCCAACTGCCGTACTCAAATATGAATTAACATAAAATGAAGATTTTTACATAAGCCCCGTACATTATCTCAAATTCTCCATTCAGTTTCAATAAACAAATTACTATTGGTCTCTGAGTGCCGCACCAAATGAGCATCACAAGTTTATAATCCAAGGGGCATCAGTACAATTCGTTTAACTTCCAACAGAATGTAGAGTTCCAATGTTGGAACCTTTCGTTTTTGCTTAACCACATCAGGATTTAACTGCAATGTTACTGCTGAGGAAACAGGTAGGCTCGTTAGTAATTTATATCAAACCAACCGCCAACAGATAAGAGTGGGTGTTGCTGGCAACTTTCACTCTAGTGACGCAAGCGGCGCGAGATTCTTGAACTTCTGTTGCCTCACGAAAGGATTGCTCTTCTTTGTTGCACAACCCGTGACATTTGCTAGCAAGGAAATGTTTGTTATGAGGTTTTTTGTAGGTATGTAGATTATGTCCTTATTATGTACTAAACATCTGTTTCCGCTTTCTGAAGCAGCTTCGTGGCAACAAAACAACGGTTAATTTGTTATGATTGATATTTATTCGAAGACAATTTTGAATTTTGCAGTTTTATTGAAATTTTACGAAAATTTGT
This sequence comes from Cyclargus thomasi, assembly GCA_026546445.1. Lineage (NCBI taxonomy): Eukaryota > Metazoa > Arthropoda > Insecta > Lepidoptera > Lycaenidae > Cyclargus > Cyclargus thomasi. The sequence goes on along the minus strand of JAOTAV010073144.1, from coordinate 1,812 downwards.
TAAACGCACGTATGATCTGCCGAGATCATATACTCTCGCAGTCATAATGTTAGTATGGACATTACGTATAAATTGGATCACTTTGCAATTTGCATTATTTAATATGAATGTAAATTTTCTTTAAATTATTGTAAAAGCAATTTTAGCATACCTGTTTAAAAAAACTCGTTCCTTTCAAAATCGTAACAGCGGTGTTGTTCAATAAGCATTTCGCGAATATGTATATTTTGATGATAAACTAGATTTTATTTATTTGTTTTCGAACTAGTGATTCTCGAACATGTAAGGAACGTGGATACAAACGTGACCAAAACAATTCACATGGTCAAAATAGACCAAGAGTCTGAAAGGCTATGAATTCTTATGGTGATAATTCAGACATGACGTGCTGGGGCATGCTAGTCGATGGTTACCGCATATGCTTAACATATACTTAGCATGATGTGATTTATCAACATAAATATTTGTAGCCCTACAGACGTTCCGTTATTCAGATCGGCCACTAGCTCTCATACAGGAGGTCTTTTTAAAAAACAGTGGACGTGGACGTAGCTTTATGGGGGTACTGTTATGATGATGTGATATGCATGTAAATTTTTACTTACGGTTATTTTTAATAGTTTCTTTATTAGTAGGTTGAGTTGTATGTCGATTGTCAACTTTTTAACCTATTTCCAAAGAGAGGAGGTTTTTCAATTCGACCGTATGTTCTTTTTTTCTATGTCTTTGGATGATCTGTTTCGTCCGTATAAATTCTAAAGTGTATCTGCTTTTCAGTCTAAAATTTCGTTTAAAAACCTAAAACCTGAGTCCTAAAACACGTTCTAAAAAGTAAGAATCAAAAAAATATAGTGAAAAGGTCTTGTCCAAAGGTTAGTCGTGGCCGTAGGCCCTTACCTTCTATATTTAAACAGAATAATTGATTATAATCAATTATTCTGAAATCTGAATTATTCTGGTTTGGTTTAGGTTTTGAAATGTGATTTTTATTTAAATTATTTTAGGGCTATCATCTAACTCTCGTAAATTTATATTACATACATACAGGTCAAAATCATAACCCTCCTTTATGCTTCGCCGTAGTCGGGAAAAAATTATAAAAAATTATTCAGTTTTACCTTTCTTTTCCTAATTTATGCATTACTTCTTATGCGAAAACCTTTTGCTTCTTTAATTGGTTTTTGTTAAAAGTTTAATATCAATCATAAATATTTTTATATCAATCAAAATTCTAGTTAAAAGTGAACGCAATTAAATAACTTTCAAATAGCTACAACCTTCACAGAGGTATTCGAATGGTATGCGCTTGTTATGTACGTGGACAACGGACTATAATACAACTATATTTTAAAGATATTATTTTCTTTCAATGATCCTTCTTTATAATCGGCGATTAGGAGACGATGACACGTGAGCAATATTGTTTAGAGGTTACCAGATGAAAAAATTCAAAGTAGGGAGAATAGGCCTGATTTCTATAAAGAAATCCTGGTTTTTTTACAAACCAATAAAAAATATAATTATTTTTTGTTTTACATCCTCAAAGTCTTTAAAATGTACTGAATATTGTTTTCTATCTAAAAATTTTATTGGCCAAGTCCGGCCGCAATCCTGAGAAAGGTTAAAAATCTATACATATAATAAAACTGTAGAAATAAAAATTCCGTACATTAAAGATATTAAAAAAATAATTCTATGTCGATATATAAGCCAAAAATGTAGTTAGTTCTTGTCGGTCTGTCTGTCTGTATGTTTGTTCCAGCATCACGCGAAAACTACTGATCCGATTTGAATGCGGTTTTCACAGTTGTA
>JAOTAV010073133.1:0-13276 GCA_026546445.1 Cyclargus thomasi | reverse complement strand
TCCTGGCTCTAAGCTACCTCCCTACCAATTTTCAGCCAAATCTGTTCTGCCGTTCTTGAGTTATAAGTGGTGTAACTTACACGACTTTCTTATATATATATAGATATGGACATGTCGGGTTCTAGTGGGCCAAATTGTACGTGTGCTACTGAAGTCCTCCCAAACGACTGGACCGATTTTAATGATTTTTTGTGTCTATTCTAGGGGAATTGAGATTCACCATGTATAATATAAAGATCTACATAAAATCTGAACTTGATATTATATTTAAACCTAAGACATTTACTAAGTATTTAAAAAAATGAATTTTTGCGATTGGGCGACACCTGGTAAATACATCAGTAAAAATAAACTATATAAATTATACGACTTAAAAAATATAATTATTATCCATCTTTTATACAATATGTTAAAGATTATTCTTAAATATTTAATAAAGTCTGCCTTGCTGCTAAAGCTTTATACGATTTGATTAACAAACCAAGACCGGTAGGAGAGCGTCTATCGAGACCGCTCGTATTAAAATATTAAATAAGGCTAAGTGTTTGCTCCAAATGCGTCAACTGTTAAAGTATGTGGGGTTGGTGACATATCACCAATCACACCATTTATGGTGAACTATCAATTAACCAACTACTCAGCGTCATTAGGTAAATTACACCAATTTGCTAATGAGAGAATTAAAATACAAGAAAATTTTACGCCTTCTTGAGCTTTTATTTAATTGGAACAAAAAGTATTCTAAGTCAGCTAACAACCTAACTGTTTACTGTATATAGAACCCTTGGTACGTGAAATAGTTTTCGAAATCAGATTACTTTTTGAGTTTATTCGTAAGAAACATAAAAAATACAAATCTTTTCTATTTATTAAAAGACAATCTATACATATAATAAAACAGTAAAATTGGATTGTTTGTATATTTCATATATTTACAAAATAATCAATGTGTAAGGAACAGTAATAGAACATATATCGACAAAAAAAGGTTGTCTGTTTGTACGCGCTAATATTAGGAACTACTAGATGGATTTGAATAAATCTATTTTTGGTTAATAGCTATTAGGTCTGGGCAATGTACAGAATACTTTTTATCCCGGGAAAATGTACGGTTCCCGTGTGACATACAAATTTTTGCGCAACGAAGTTGTGGGCACCATCTAGTTTAGACTCATAAGGTTGAAACTTATGATTGAATGAACTCGCATAGAGCTGAAAATGACATGGGGCGTATTTTACCCGATTTTTTGAAGTTGCGAACATAAACGTTTTTTTTTTTCTCATAGTGTTTAATATAATTAATATTTAATATTGTTATTCAAAACAATGGGAAGATGGAAATAATAAGCAAAATAAAAATCTTGTTTTTTCCTAATGATTAAACAAGAGCTAGGTAAGTTAAAACTTCGTGTGTTAAAAGTGGGGGATTTTTGGATTTACTCGAGCGCGTCAGATTAAGCGAAAGCTTTCTACATGTATCATTATATAAAAGTCAAATTTCTCAGTTAGTTCGGTTCTTAAAAAAAAATAAGCACTGAATGTCGTCAGATTAAGATGTTAAAAATACTATAAAGAAAACTTACTTTCATACTAGTTGTGCCCCATGGCACTACCCGTGGCTTAGTCGAGATTAAAAGGTACTCTATATTCACCAGCTAGCTCCAAGCAAAATTTTATCGAATTCAGTCCAGTTGTTAAGGGTGAATAAGCAACAAACATATACACTCACAAACCCACAAACTTTTACATTTATAATATTAGTAAGATAAAGCATCGATGATTTAAGCATGACATAAGTCTGTAATAACATAGAACAACAAAGCCTCATATATTCATAACCAAACTTTAGGCCTTGCTATCTAAAATCGTCCAAAAAATGTTAAATGCAAACAATTTTTTCAAAGAAATTTCTTTTTTAATACCGTAAAATCTCTGAAGCGTCATATTCAACCGCTAAAATAAAAAATACCCTATTTATTTTTTTCAACGTTTTACCTAATCTATAAAACGCACTAGCGTCGTTTAGACCTAGTGGTCTTTACGACGCTCGAGTTACTACGAAACTCTCCCCTCCCCGCCTGTAAGTGATTTCTTCGAAATATTATCTTTCTGAATGCGTCTTGATGTTCCACAAGTATTTTACGTGTTCATTTGTTTTGTTCTAGAACATCAATCTATCGAGTTGGCCGCGGATGACGTCTCACAATCTGGTAGGCCGCGCTTTTCTTTCCATATCGTCGCTGCGAGTGCCAAATTCCATGTTTTTTTTTTCGTTTTTTCGTTTCGTTCTGCACATTCGAATAAAATTTTGTAATATATCATGTTGTGGTATCAATAATTTTGTATTTTTTTTATTTTCAATCCAATAACATGTTTTTTGTTGTTCCCCACAACCTGACCAAATCACATATGGAACTTGGCACTCTCAGCGACGATATGTGACGTGGCAATATTTAGTATAAAATAATACTTTTTTTAATGTCCACTTCGGCCATCCAAGTGTGCAATGAACAAAGGACTCGCATACAGCTTTCAATGAATTATAAAATAAAGTGTGACATATAAAAATGTCCGATGTCGTTTGTAGAGACGTCTCTAACACCATAACAACTTATTTCTCAAAATTTTATTCAAGTTCAAAAGTAAGAGAACTTTTAGGGCTTTGGTGTATTTAACGTCTCTATAAAACAGCTCTATGCAAATAATTAATATAATGGGTTCGCCCAATATTGTCAAAAAAATTGTCATTTTCATACAAAAGGCGACTGTCGAAATCTTATTTTTAAAGTTAACTGTGCAACTAATGTAGCGTTGTACACGTACAGTAGCGCCATCTAGAATCAAAAGGAAGAGACATGCGAAAAACGCGTTTGTTGTAGGAGAGCCCCCATTTAATTTATTTTACTTTTAGTAATCCTAAAAATTAAATATGACCATTTTATTTAATGTTTTCCTGTTCCAAAAAATTCTTACATTCAATATGAATAGCGTGACTCAATGTAAATTAGCCATAGGGTAGTGACGGCACGGCGGATTTTATTTGCGCGTATTCCCCTTTGATTATTACTATCGAGGGTTTCGTAGTAACATTTGTGGTATATGGATATAAACTGACATTCCAATGTCAATTTGCCACTTAGTGTAGTGTAGAAAGAAACCCTTCGACCGCGGCATCGGCACGGTCACCGTGCCGTGTTGCACGTGTCTCACGTGAAAGGTACAATTTCATTACTGAGACGGTCGCCTTGTTTATAGTATAGAGCACGGGCGGCACATTGTAAAAGTTCTAAGTTGATCATACATTACTCTTTAGGCTGCACGTCGACCCTGCGGTGCGTGTGCATCTACAGTTATCGCACGGTCGAGTGAAGTCATAACCATAAATTAACAATACTCACTCCTGCGTCCCAGCCCCCCCAGCCTCCATCGGGTTTGGGCTTAGCTACTGCTACTGACAACAAAGCGAAGAATACCTGAAAATAAAGTTTTTTTTTAAATGAAATGTATACCAAGAAACTCGTCCAAGTAAGAGATCTGGGATGATTAGTCAGGTGACTCTGTATTATGGTGACTCCGTAAGAGCTCCCACGACATCTGCACCAAAAGTTATAATGAAAATAGCATTGCGATGCGAATTCGCAGTATTGTGTTCCAGCCCAAGTAATCTTTTATCAGCACCGTACGTGCAGCATTTCTTGATAGCTTTCCACTGCGGCCCTGTGACGGTTGGCCGCGCGGTGCTTGTTCTTCGTTTTTTGACGTTGGTCACGTCACAACAGACGAGCCGCCTCATGACCATCCGTCGTGGGCACACTTTTATGAATATAGTGAACAAACGAACTCCATACAAGGGGGGTTGAAGTTTTCTCCCTCTTCAAGCCAGTTCTAACCGGTGGTCCGAGGTCTCTGGGACTATCTCAAGTAGTCCACGAGTGGATGTTCCTAAGACACCTGAAGAACTTGCAGAAGAAGGCATTGAAACGCAACACGATATTAACTAGAAAGATACTTTATTAATTTAACTGGGTGGTGCGTTACGGAATTTTAACGGTTAAATGGTTCCTCAAAACTCCCTTTATTTATAAAAATATTTAAACAGTGTTTAACTAATCAAGAGTCGCTGTCCCTTTCTGTCGTGTGACGTTTACAATATTCCAGAAAGGGACTGCGAATTTTGATTAATTAAACACTGTTTAAATATTTTTATCAATAAGGGGGTAAAAGATTAGCCGTGGTTCTGGCTCTAAACCGTCACCTAGAGTAACGATTCTTTTGAAAATATCCCAGAGCTGGCTTGAATGCTTTTTTTTTTAAAGTTTAGTATTAAGTAATGTACTTACTAAGTAACGCATGGTTTATCCTGTCTCGACGGTGTATAACTTTAATCTGATCGAATGTAGCCATTTGCGCAGCTTTTATACGAATTTGGCATTTTTAATCCGAGTTATGCTGAGGGCTGGGTTTAGACATCCTAGGTCACGTTAATGCGTCTAGATGTATGTTGCAGGTTGCAGATAAAACGGGCTTCTGAATAATGTCTAGCAATCGGTAACGCGACTAGGCTACATATATTATTAATAGGAAAGTGTGTTTGTTTCTTTATTTTTATTTGTCCATCCTTTCCGCCCTAACAAAGCAACAAATCGACTTGATTTTTGGCATGAGCGTAGTTTAAAGGATGGAGAGTAACAGGTCCCTTTTGGTCTTGGAAAACCATTATGTATCCAAAAGGAAGCCCATAAGAATATTCGTATAATTTAAACGAGTGACGTCACGTGTGAAGCTAGTAAAAAATATAAGCTTTTTTTTCGTAAAATATGTAGCGCGACAATTAATCAATTAACTAACACATTTATTACAACTTGTTTAAAAATTATTTTAGATAAATAAATATAAAATAAGCAAACTGTCCAAAAACAAAAAACCAGGCTGCAGGAACCATTGCAATTTGAACATCAATAGACGAAAAAAATTTTTGAAACTTCACAATTTTGACTTTAAAGTCCGCTATTTTGATTTTTTTAGTTTTTTAATGTACCCAATGCAACTTGCGCTATCAAGACGTATTTAACAATATCCAACACATTAAAATCCATCAAACCGTTTAGCCTGCAGAGTGTGCCAAACAATTATACATACATACATATTACATACTCTCGAAAAACATAACCCTCCTTCTGTCGCAGTCGAGTAAAAAGAACAGCCCCTCTAAAAAGGTCACTTTGCAATATTGCTAAGAGCAATTCATTTTGTCATTTTTCTTGCAAATAACTACTAATTTTGCAAATTTTACAATCGATTTAAATTGATTTGTAAGTAGCTATTTTATCAAAACTATTAGAATTTTTAACGAAATATACTAAAATAAATTGCAGAGCAATTCCTTTGCGATATTGCTATTACGATCTTTTTAGGCCTGCTGCAGAGCGCTTATTGTTATATAACACTAATTCTACTAAAGCTGTATAACATTTTTTTTTTCTTTAATGACCAAGTATACCATATTTGTGGCCATTTTACATATCGCCTGTATTTTTACACGACCCTGCAACACTTCAACTAGATCGTTTCAAGTTGAGATATAGGGTAGGTACAGTTAGCAACACAAACTGACCTAAGCCAATCATATGCACGCCCAACATGGGAAAACTGGTATAGTTAGGAAATGTGTATCTTTCTTATCAATTACGTACTTCTACTTGACTTAATTAATTTTAAGTGCCTAATTTAATAGTACTACTTAATTTAAAGGCAACTCTATCGAGCAAAAGATGTATTGTGTAAGAACCGAAACCAGAAATAGCTGCATTTCCTGGGATAAGCTCGTCTATGGTGAGGATCCCGTCGCGCGTTGCACTATCTACCGACCTTCGAGAAGGAGTTCTAGCCGACTGGAGATTCCGAGGAATACTTTTAAACACCGCATTACGTGTTTATTGTTAGTGTTAGTTTTTAGTATAAATATATATGTGTGTATGTTAGTTGGTAAGATATATGATATGGGTGAAAAAAATGGCAAATAAATAAAAATATTATGACTGGGGTGTGTAGTGTTTGCAGTCTTTCCGTACATTAGATAAATAATTTAATTTTATGGCTTCTTGTCGATTACAGACGAAAACACGAGAGCACGATTATGTAGTCGGGGGGGTTTGCCAAGACCTAAACATTTTCGATTTTTGTAGAATCGCCAGCGAAAATCCATGGAAATGACAAGCATTCGTAACGCGTTATGTCATTACATTTTGTTCAGCGATTCTACATAGAAGCGAAAACATTTGGGTGTTGGCTAACCCCCCTGCTCTATACGCCGATTGTCGTCTTTGATGGCGTTTGATCAACTGTGCAGTTGACAAGTACTACGGACGAGTGTGCATTATTGCGCGAAGGCTGTGCTGATTAACGATATACAAACCGAGAGTGCACTCGGCCGTTGGATTTGCATAAAAAATGCGATACTCCCCGGCAAGCCCCGTCAAAGTAACCTCATCTGATCCGAGCGTAAAGACTGTCACCGTTATTGTTATTTGTTATTTAACTACTTACTTGTTTGTTACTTACTCCATTTAATATTTAGTAAGTACTACTGTTCTGTTTTGTATTTTTGTATTTACTCCTGTATAGTTCTAGGACATTCAATTTTAATCAAGATGCTCTGTGTCCTGATTAGGATGTTTAAAATTTTTATGTATTTTAGTTTTTACTTTAAGTCTAAGGTGCTCATTAAAAATCAGCGATACGGATTCGCACGCATCAATGTTGAATTGGAACTGGTTTGGTATCATATAGCTAATGGTATTTTTAAAATAAGTAATAACAATAAAAAAATATTGTTATTTTAGTTGTCTTAAAATACCAAATAAATTTATTTTCTTTCCTTCTATATTTCAGATGCCTGCGGCATGTTTCGCCGCGTCTTGATGCATGCTTTGGTGGGGCGTGCCGGGCGCATAGCATTTTTCATACTTCGACAATTGAGAGCACTCTTAGTATATTATTACTCTTATTATATAATTATAAAAAGTGCGAGGCATGGGGTGCATCGCAGGTGCACAATCTGTCAACAGTGAGCGCAAAGCTTTAAGCTAACAGTGAGAGTAACTTGGCTACTAATTTTTGCATGGCACGCAGCGGTGTGCACAAGATTATTCCAATAGGTGTGCATCGAGCGGTTTCATAATAAAAGTTGTTGTTACCTATTTTATCGAATGGTATATAAATATTTTAAAAATTTTGTACTAATTTAACTAATTTAAAAAATGGACTTGCCTACCCAACTTTGAAGGCTTATTACAAAAAATATATAAAAGTTATTAAGCTGAAATTTAAGAGATACTTATGTTCTTACTGTTTTATCTTAATTATATTTAAAAAATTAGCGAACTTTTCACCTTGTCGACATCCCTATTGAAAGCGAGTTCATCGCTATCACTTTTGCTTATTGTGATTGTTATTTTTAATAATAGCCCTGCCGATTTGGTCGTGGTCGTTATGGTCGTGGGATTCTTGTTAGTCTAGGAAAGGCTTAGAAAGGAAAGTTAAACGTATTTCGTCGGGTCATCTAGTTTTAAATAATAACTGATATCTTAGGTCTTATAAGTCTGTGCCTAGACCTACATACTTAATAGGATCTAGTTATATGTAGGGCCGACATCCTTTATGTCGCAAAGTTGATGTACTACGTATATAGATAAAGTAATTAATGTATGTAGGTTAGGCGGTAGATGTGACTCACTTCAAGCCCCTTGTAATCCATACTAATATTATAAATGCAAAAGTACGTCTGTCTGTTATCTCTTCACGCCTAAGCGCTGACTTAATTTTGCTGAAATTTGATACTAGATGGCGCTCGCAATAATGTTGCGTCAAAATTGGTTTAACGCGCGGGAACCGTACATGTCTCCGGAATAAAAAGTATCCTATGTCCTTCCTCGGGACTCAAAGTAACTCCATATTAAATTTTAGCAAAATCGGTTCACTGGTTTTGGCGCGAAGAGTTTATTGGTAGAGGGCAATAACGGTTTTGTGCCCGGTTGTTTAAGAACTTAAGGGGCAAACGAGCAAACGGGTTACCTAATAGACTATTTTTGCTTATGGGCACTCGCAACAAGAAAAACCGGCCTTATAAGGGAGATAGGCTTATTTGAAGGAAAAGAGTTAGGTCTCCGGCAAACTCACTCGGCAAAAAATCTACAGCCGAACATATAACCTCCTCGTTTTTGGGAATCGGTTAAAAACACACCGCAAGCACAGTTTCACGCCGATTTTCCGTCATGTATTCCTTGTATCTATTCGTTCCCAAAAATAGGTGTAGTAAATTAAAAAAAAAGCAAAAGAATTTGATTTTAGAAAGATCAGCCACAGTTGCTTAAATCATTATGACCTAAAGGTATTTCTAATTATGAAATACAAAAAGTTAAATGTAATAAAAAATGATATCAAGCAAAAACGAATAGCTGAAATAGCTCATGATGTGAACTCCGCAGCTCTGACATAGAATCCGAGGTATCTGGGAGATAATAAATTATATAGTGAATAACTATGTAGCCTCTATGTTATAATTTTTTAATAGAGCATACTTACCTCTGCGCATTATTTTTTTTATTGAGGCTATAGTCTGGCTACTGTAAGTTGAACCTACCTACCTTATTTAGACTAACATTTTTTCGACGCTTTCTTTTGTTTCCGGTTAAAATTGCACTACAATTGGCATTCATTACTTGGATACTTGATTGAGTTTTTGATCTTTTGGTTTTTTATGTTAACAAGATTTTGACCCTTCATCGGGTATTTAGTCTGATATTAACTATAGCTCTCAGCTCAATAATATATCACTTTACTTTTTACAAAAACTTACATTGGAATACTCGTGTTTAAGTCTCATAATCTGATAAATGATCGAAATCTTTTTCGCCACTACAATTGTGTGATAACATCTACAGAATTTTTGAATTTGGAAAGTTTTAGGTTCAACTTGTATAGGCTTAGGCAGGCTATAAATAAGTAAGAGAAAAATATGAGAGAGACAAAGAGAGAGTATAAGATATTAGGATAAGATTATTGAAAGAATAAAAAATTGCAGTACCACAAGGATCATTTGTAGTTCCCTTTTCGTTTTGTTTGAAACGTTACTATCTTTGACGCTCTGTAATAAACTATGCATTGAGAAAATCAGTCGACGTACATAAAATAAAGTGCAAGTGCTTGATTAAATAATAAATTGGCTCGTCGTGTGCAACATCGAACTGATTTAATTTTCTTGGGAAAAAAATTAATAGCCTGCATGCTTGACTTCATTTGTATAGACCTACATGATTAAAATAGTACGTGTTGCCATAAACATATTGATGGCAGACTGAACATGAATTCCTTGCCCGAATTAAAAAGTTGTATATTAAAAAGGATATGTCTTGATTGACGTATTCGGTTTAAAAAAAGAATGCGCTCGCGCGTAATTAGAACAAAAAGTGTGTTATAATAATTTTAAATTAATTAAAGGTGTATAAAGGTGTAGATCTAATTTTAATGTCTTTTTAAATAGTTATATCCCGTTAAAAACTTGTTAGATGTAAGGAATGGAAATTAAACTAATGACTCTAGCATTTCCATCAGACGTTCGAGGTTTCTGTTTGTCAGCTAGTTTTGTTTCTTTTTAAAGTATTTATTTAGCTTATGGTATTATCTAGTATTATTGCTATTAGACTTCGTAATTACTTGTATTTTGCAAGATTTAAAAAAAAATACAAAAAAAAGTACTTATTGATCCGAATTCAAAAATTCTTTAACGATAAATTGCTTCATTATCACAGAGTGACATAGGCTGTAATAATATCTAGAAAATCGACCAAGTGCGAGTTAGACTCAGCCACAAAGGGTCCCGTATAGTATATACAGTTTATTCCAATTTAATGCTCTCGTGGTATAGATAATTTCCATGTAAGTGAAGCTGCGGGTAAATACTAGTAAGAGATAAACTCATCTACTCATATTCATACATATCTGGAACCAAAATAGCTGCCGTAAGCCTCGCTAACCCATATTACTAAACATGCACACTTTTTCTATAATGAATATTGATCTCGTTAAAAAAGGCTCGGTCTAATGAGTAGTGGGCGCCATATTTGTCGAAAGCAAAAATAAAAGGCTGTGTGTTGATTTAATAAAGGACTACCCGACGTGACAGCTTAGTAAGTAAAATATAGTACATACATTTCTTCAAGCTCCGCATATGTTTGTTTGTCCTTCTTTGACGACATACCGAAGCAACTGAAAATGTCTCATCAGTACACGCCTCCACCTGGATTTGAACCTAGCACCCTCTCGGGAGTCAAGTGCGAATCTACGGCCCGTAATTACAGTTACCGATTAATACTAAGAGCACGATTAAAGAATTTTTCATTCATAAAGGTCTCTTTATGAATGGAAACAGCATCTCAAAATTTTAAATTATGCTCTTAAGGACTAAGCGCTCACTATAATTATGGGCCTTAGTTTTTTTACAGCATGTTTAAGTGTCAGCTTGAATTTAAACACTTATGTGGATTACTATCACAATAGATCGAATGACAGTAACCCGACTAAGAAGAGTTTTTGAAATTGAAGACGTAAGCGGAAGAAGCTGTAAAGTAACATTTTAAAAACTCCCGGATTTTTGCGTTAATGGACGCTCTTGGACCCAAAACACTATTTGAAATTAAAATGATGTGAATATGGTATATAGGAAAATAATGAAATAGGTTAGTTACAAGATTTGTCAAAATTTTATGAAAAAAAATTTATATATACTAGAAGGTTGCAAAGTGTTAGTTATCCGATACTTTCACTTATGTCTTTAATTGATAAGTTTGATGTATTGCCTTGCTAAATGCTTAGACGGCATGCTTAGAGCCTTATCGAAGTTGTCAAAGCCGTACCCGCGCCGAGTTTTTAATTTATACGAGCGCAAAACTTTGTACAACTTTTGACGAAAGACGCGCAGATGTAAAAGCATGAAAGCACATCATTCATTGTGAACCATTTGACATAATTGCCGACCAAAAAGTAAGTGATATTTGGATAGAATAGATCATTCGAAATCTGTTACTATCGTGCCAAATCTGTGTGCCCAACGGTCATGATGTTACAAGACATAAAAAAAATCATCAGATAATCAAGAAAACATCCTTAATCCTGATAGAAAATGGTCATGGAAAAACCCTGTTTTGCCACAAATATATTAGATACAAGGAAAAAATACTACGGGATTACGTGAAATCGGCTTATTATCGGCAATTATGTCAAATGGCCTAAAAACGTATAAAGCGTGAATGAACTCCTTTCTCCCAGTTCTAGTTGATATGGAGGAGGAGCGTGGAATATCAATATTATTTTAAAATATGCTCTTGTCTTACTTATTTTTAATAAATAAAACGTTACACACTGGAACACGCACACTACAATATTTTGACATGTTGGTGTTGTTGACGTCTGTGTTTTTTTTTAATAAAATTTAATGGCCTAGTAACGAGACTTTTATGCCAAATTGAAGCTGTAGACGGACTAAATTAAGAAAGTTTAATAGTCGAACTTCGACCACAGAGCGACATCTAGTATTAAAAAAAAACGTCAATCACACAATTCGTTGATGGCTATATTAAATCTTTTCGTATATAATATATTAGTAGTCAGTAGGTCGCGTGATCGAAGGTGGTTAAATATGTAGCGGTATTGATTCTGTACATTTTGTACGTGACGGTCGACGCTGATTACATGATAAAGGGAAATCAATTGTTTATATGGGTGTAGGTTTACTTAGGTTTTTTAAAATGTTGTAAAAATTAACAACCTTACCTCAGGAAACCAAAAAAAAAAATGATTCAGCCACTTTAGCTTTTGCACACGGCTTCGCAGGCTTTGTTGGCGTAAAATTTGAAAATCGCTTAAAATCGCTTTTTTTTGTAAACTCTTTTGGGAACATAATACAAACAATTAACTAAGTCTAAAGCAAAGCGTTGTTAGAACGTCAGGGAAGGACACACAAACGAAATTAAAAACAAACACTTCCCAAATTATAATATTATTACAAAGGACAGATTTGTCCATACAAATTCTAGCAAAATCGTTTCAGAGTTTTACATAATATGCACAGTGACTTTACCATGAGTATTAAGTAAATTATTAATTAAGTATAGATACTAATATGAAAGAACTAGTTTCGTTCTACAGTAAAATGTAAAAATTTACAGTTTCAATCTGAAAAAGAAATCTGTAAGTTTTGCAATAAATCTGTCAGTGTTTCTATTCTTAAAAACCGGCTGAAATCTTGACTTTAAAGCACCATCTAGGCGTTAACGCTGGAACTAATTCGTAATTTAGTAAATTGTATTTGTACACAGAGTTACAAGTTTGTAACTAAGCGCTTACCTCTCACTATAGAGGACGCCACGTTTTCCTAAATACCAGGGAAAAACTTACTACGTATAATTGTGAATTCGCTCAAGATTGGCCGTATGGCTCATTATCCCTCCGTCAAAAAAAATGTAATTTCCATTCGCAATTGCAATGGTAAACAAAGCGCTGTGTTGTTACTTTGTCGTTGACATTTTGACAGAGGGTTAGCCCTCCGTCGAATTTCTATAGAAACCGCCAATCTTGAGCAAATGCATTATAATAAAGAATTTGATGCATATGTAAATTTTGGGCGACACAATATTATTTGATAAGATTATGTTCATTAAATTTATATGCGCAAAATAAGATGTGAAACTCAGCCAACAGAAAATGGAATTACTGGCTTCTCTGTCTACGGGGATTACCATATTCCGACCAAATGACATAGCTCCGTTAACTGGGTCTCTTACAATTTCCCCCAATGTAATAATCATAGGCGTGAATGAAAATGAAAGTAACTTTTGCCAGCGGCTTCGTTAGAGTTCGCTTTCAACTGAGACTATGGCGAAAAGCAAGTCGATTGCTTGCTTCGTGAGGGCGTGAAGGAAGGAACAACAAACAAACGTTTTAACTAATTACTAATATTATAAATGGGAGTTTATTTATAATATTAGTAATTTTCCAAAGCTCGCTTGAGATATATCAAAATTCTGTTTTTATAAGTCGCTACATTTGGGTCTAAGAAAATAATTGAAGACATAAGTGGAAGATGCGAATAACTAACTTTTTATCACCTTGGATTAAATTATTTTTCCGCATAAAATTTTGACAAAGAGTCTTGGCAGGGTTTCATATAAAAAAATACCTACAATTTTTGTGAAGCGTCTAAGGTTGCAAAAATATCCAA
>JAOTAV010073122.1:0-13279 GCA_026546445.1 Cyclargus thomasi | reverse complement strand
AACTGAGGGTGCAATTTGGATTGCATCAAAGTGCACCTTTGCGTGATGTTTGTTCCCGCCGTGTAGAACCCCTATTAGTATGTTCAATTGCATATTATAATGAGTGCATATTATGTGTGAGAAAAATATAACAATATTTATTGGCTGCGATTGTAAAATATTATTATTATTGCGTTATCCTTAATATATAAAAGATATTTAATCTTTTTTCATATTAAAAGGCCGGCCACATACATCCGTTCGAATTATGCCTTTGAATACCGGAAGTAAAAAAAAGGAATTAAAAATATAATTTAATTTCCCGAAATGTAATCAATGTGCTGCTGGCGAATTCGTTACTTTGGTACTTTAATACTTATCAAAGTAAACATAAAAATTGTGATACTACAGTGAATATATCTGCCGCTACATTATTATTACTTAAAGAGATCAACTTCTTGCCAATCTCACGAAGTACGAACTAGCTAGAAAAGCTAAATTCAGGGTGTTAGAGGGCGGCCCAGCCACGGCAGTACTAAGGGGTTAGCACTACCGGGGCTGGGCCGCCCGAGGTAAATCCTCTCTGGCCCTCGGGTAAATATACCTCGGGCTAAAACCCGAACAATGCGTGAAAAGCACCGAATTCCGACGGAAAACCACCGATGATATTTGACGAATGAAATGTAAAATCAACGCGCAACGTAGGTGAGAATGTCCGTCATATGACCGCATATCATCGTGACATTTCATCATGGAATTATTCCATCATTCGTGAAATTTGTAACCATAATGAAATTTCGATTGATGTGGAATTTTTGGAACGTTCGAAATTGAATTCCGAATAGTGAATACTGTTTGGAATTCGCGCACTCGTACTCTATATGGCTTTGTAATTGTAATCAAAGGATTTATGGCGCCAACAGAATATGTGATTAACCATAATGGCTGACATGATTGCTAAATTAATGCATTCTTCATGGGCAACCTTAAAATTCTTCTTTACAGTTAACAGTTTTCGCCATGATTCCACACGAAAAATATAACTTCCTCATAACCTAGATGAAATACAGCCTTCTACCGTTTTTGAAGATTAGAAATGAACTGTCGCCAGCAGCTTTGGTGTAATACAAACAGCGAACCACCAAGACGAGAGCCTATTCCATCTTGAAAAGTCAACACCATACCAACGACTCTTCTGATGTTGCGAGTGCCCATAGGCGTCGGTTGTAATTGTTTTTCACCAAATGACCAAAAGTTTGCCCGTTAGCTCCCTAAATTTTATAATCAAAAGTTTATGTTCTCTTGTGTTGGCCTATGATTGATTTATATATATATTAGAATACTAATTATTAAGACGACATGAAAAAAAAAAGGAAACAGGACACTGCGTAAGTCCTGTCATATCTACCGAGTACCAATTAACTGCTAATACAATAACAGAACTGTAAAACAAGGCATTACAGCCGTACAAAAATATGTCCAAATGTACTTTCTGACTACCTGAACTTTAGATTTCTCACCAGCACCCAGTTGGACAGCTTGCAAGTGAAATCATATAACAAAACATTTTTGTTTTATGCTGTAAAGGTCTTCTGCGGGGTCATATGACACATCTATATTGTGGGCGGGCAGTATTCTATTACTTGAAAACCACGGATTTCAAAAATAAGCTTTCCTAATACTTAAATAAAATAAAATAATCGATCCTAGCAAAGTCGTGTGCAAAGTTATCAACAAAAGTTGCATTCGAGTGTGAACGCAGGTATAATGCGCTTATACTCTGCCCACTGGAAATATTGAGTTGAAATATTCTTGAAGTGTTACATGTGTGATCCATATTCTCGCTTCGAATTTATCCATTCTACAATTTTATGCCTGCTCAAAGTCCGCTCGTGAATATTTGTAACTCATTCAAGCAAAACTGAACTTTTTCATTCGCTATTTGCATTATATAAGATATATATTCTCTGCAATTTTCAAGATGCAATTAAAGTTTAAGTATAAGAATAAACTATTTTCGATTTCGTTTTTGCATCTTATTTCTGTGGTATGAAACCTGTCAGCTCCTTTAGTTATATGGCCTTCTCTACAAAAGAAGATCATAATTTTATGCCCCTTAGATAAAACTAACGCTTCTCTATGCTTAGCTCTAACCATGTTTCTTCTTGCTAGTATTCTGGCCTTGTCTGGTTTCATCCCGAAAGTCTAAGGGCCTGTTTCTTTCTCCACTTTCTTGTAAGTGATGGATATATCTGGAAGTTAACAAATTTTGACTGTGGATATCCGATTCTTATCCTGTTACAGATAACCAGGTCCAAATTTGAATCCAGAGTGAAATCCACGTCCACGAGCAAGCCCGTAAATAATAGCATCAACTGTCCACACTAAGCTCGTATTAGGTGCATCACGGGATAATCCGTTCGATAGGAACTGAGTATTATACGCTCGGTTGATGCAATTTGCGGACATCAACGCGGCGCCTGATACCTCTAACCCGATAATAACCTTTAGTGTTTAGACCAGTGGTTCCAAAAGGCTTCGCTGACTTTGGCGGAGTCTTTTGAGCATTCAAAATAAAATAAAAATCATTTCTTTCTGAGTATATTTTAAAGAATGTATTCGGATATTGATTTTATAGGTAAAATCAACTAGTTTCCGAACGCTGTGGCTACCACAGGGTTCGGAAACTAGTCGTGCGAGAATTCCGTTACACCCTGAGGAATCATAAAAATTGAGAGTGCTGAAAGAGCCGTGGAATGTTAGGGATGTGGACTTGCATATTTCTGTGTATAGAATACGAGTATAACTCTTATTGTTTTTCTAATGGCGACTGTTTATTCTCGACGAGACAGAGCGAGTCGGTCAGACTTGCCACGAAATTCTCTCGTCGATATGCCAGCATTACGTCAATGGTAATTTTACTAAAAATTACCTCACGTTATTTTTAATTATTAAAAATAAAAATTACCTACTATAGTGGAAGTTGATGCAGAGTTAAATTACGGTCAACTAACTCTGTATCAATTTAGTCGATAGCACGTATCTGATACTATATTTTTTTATTGTATAGAAAAAACTATAAATTTCATCGGTCCATCAACTAACTCTGTATCATTTTAATCGATGGTACATATCTGATATTATATTTTTTCTAATAAGTATTGACAAAAACTGACTACATGCCGCAACAATGGTTTTGAGAACCACTGAATTAGACGCTGGCTTGTTGGTGCGATAAATCAATTGTTTCGAATTTCATCGGATCACGGCTAGCCAGTTAGTTCATCACACCTTTTATTAGTTTCTCTGTGATACTATCTGGTTTACATTAAAAATGCCTACATATTTTGCTTCAATCAAATAAAATAGTTGACTAATTAATTATCGACTAAGATTACAAAGTTAAATATACAAAAGTAAAATAAAAATATAACAATTAAAAAAGAAAACCTCCGATCGATATTATTATAAAAAGGAGAACACAATTAAGCAAGATGAGAGGTCCATCTATCGATTGCCTGGAAAACTCCGTTTAAAATTTCTTAACTTTTAATCAGTATGCCATCAGTTGTCTTAGCGTTATGTCACAAGAAATATTTTAGGTAAAGTCCTTCTCCCGTTAACCCCAAATATTTGTTTTTAAAAATTTTGCTTTTGAGGCATAATCTCGTGGGTTATGTCATTGTACTGGTAATGCAAGTCTGCCCACATCAAAGATCCACGCCGTCTCTAAGGTCACATTCTTACGCCTACACTGTGTTTAAATTTTATTGAACCTTAAATTTTAGATCGAGGCGTCTCTAGCTCTAACACTAAAAAAAATAAAGATTATTTTTTGGTATAGCTTGACCACAACCGCTGTAACGTGCCCTAGGAACGTGGGACAGGGCGGGGAACGGTTAAGAATACTACCTCCGTCAGCGTTGACGGCCAACTTCCACAGTAGCACGGCCATTAACCATGGTAACCCGCCCTCACCGCGCCGCACTCATACCCAATGCGCGGTATAGCTGTTGTGGTCAAGCTATAGTTTACTCTTTTTTAACAAAAACGAGTTTTGTACGTTTTATATTTTACTCGTAAATTTTTCCAATCGATCTTTTTCAATAATTTTTATATATCCAACAGACTGGAGCTTTGAAAGAGAAACATCATCCATTATTCACTAGTAGCGTCGACCATTTTCAGAATTTTTCAGTCATCCATTACGGTGTTTTCGTCGTTCTTTTATAGATATGGATTATGCCGATTTTTTACAAATACCAAAATGAAATCTTATAACAAACATGAATATCATATGACTAGCTTTTGCCCGCAGCTTCGCTTGCGTAGAATTCGAAAAAAAAAAAAAACCACGTACTGCCGTTGTTGTAGTGCACGCTATATATCAGAGATGGCTCTGTATGTGAAAATGATTTTACTTATTTTCCTGCTTTTCTCTTTCATTTTTTGCCAGAATTTTCTTTGCTATAAACCTCACATAGCCTGAGATCTATCTAACGAATGCAAAACCTTGGCAATCGGTTCATGCGTTCTGAAGTTATAACGGCAGGAAGGAAACCTGACTTATTTTTATATAATAAGCAAAATCATCATAAAAGACACACCAAAATAATTTAAGCTTTGTTAAGTTTTGTAACATGACAATGAATGAATGAACTTGTTACCAGTAGTTTTTGAATAAATAGACATAAGTATTTGTCACTTTAAGAACGAGCATCAAATAAATTGGGAATGACAGCTATGACAGATCTGCACCTAGCGGCGTAAATGTCAATGAGCATAAAAAAGGTTACGCGTATAAAATGTACGAGTTCTAAGGGGAGTACTACGCTGGATCACTGAACCGAGACGTATAAACTTATAAATATACGACTGCTCGTGCCGTCCCCTTCCACCGTATAGGTGAGAGAGGGACGACAACATTCACGGATATTATCAAAGGGTTGGACCATGGGATTTAGGACGCGATATTTATAAAAACGTGCTTATAGTCAACGCAAAAAAAAACAAAAATTCTTGTCCCCTTTTTTGTTGATTTGTTTTTAGGATCACAAATGTTTAAACTACAAGGAATCATAGTGGGTGTCATGGATTGTGTGTTGAATAAATAAAGTAAAAGATTCATCATTTTAATATCTGCTGAACAGGAATATGTTGTTAAGAAAAACATGGATGAAAAAACATAATCTTACCAGTTGCTCATATTTTGTTCCTCAAAACATCAAGATTGGCTTTCGGTCTTAAATGTCACGAATTTGAAAGGCAACTTAAGGCAATAAATCCTTATATGAGTCTATAGTGCTTACTGCTTTCGCCCAATTTAAAGCGGAAAGCATAGGTACTGATCGGACGCGACTTATGTCTGGTTTACACGTGTTAAGTAGATAAGTAGGTAACTAAATTTAAAGTTATTAATTGCATGTAATCACAAAATTTAGTAGCAAATTGCAAGTTAAAATTTAGTTACTACTTAACCAGATAATTAGGAAATTTTCTATTCTTTCTGTTAATTTGACTCGTTTGGACATGTACATTTCTGCACAATATATTCAAATGTGTATTGGCGTATTCGGATACAGTTTTTCGTCGTGCTCCTTTTATTAGATATTTCAATAATTGATTCCTCCAAAACCTCATCAGTTATAAATTTAATGACAGAATTTACGACTTGTTAATCGTCCATCTTGAGTCAACTAAAGAGCTTAAGTACTTAAATACGTTTGAACGGACATTTTAAAATTAAGTCACTTAAAACTTATCTACTTGATACGTGTAAACAAGACATTACGGACGTTATTGACAGCCGCGATCTAGATAATAATTGTACACTGAAACTATAAGGCGTAAGTCGCGGACGTTGTAGTAAGGGCTGTCAGTCGCGTCCAATCAGATTGTTGTTATTTTTTTTTTATTTATTTATTTACTTCATGTACACAAATATAAAACACATATTTTAAAAGTGACAATATGATATTGGCGTGCTTATCTCTTTGAGAGATCTCTTCCAGCAAACCACTATTACTAAAACAAATTTTAACGGTAATTGAACGTGTGTTATAAAATTTGTCATTTCTTTACAAACCACGATTAAGAATAATAAAGTGATAACGCAACACTGTTTTTTTTTAAAGAGTCTTTTAACCGGAAGGATTAGTTTAAAGGGACATATACCGTTACTCAAAACTGTTTTCGTTATGTTGGCTGCTGAAATCTATCTATATTTATAACCAAAACAAATTATGTCTAGGGGCCGTATTAATCTGCGATTAATATTATGTTTTCATTCCTAAACAAACCTTTATGAATGAAAACAGCATCTCATAATTATTTGTTAATGCTCTAGGTAACTAAAAGAACTCTCGGTCTTCGTAATAGTAGAAGGCCCAAGAGGGGAATTATGGATTTACTCGAGCGCGTCAGACTAAGCTAAGGCTTTCTTCGTGTCTTTGATTATCATGATATTAAAATCAGATTCCTTAATTAGTTCGGTACTTATAAAATCCAAAAATACACTTCCATAAAGCCAAAGTACACTTCCATATGTAGCACTAACAATTTAAATGTAAAGTAAGCCTGTAATGACATACAAAAACAAAGCCTTATTTTCATAACCAAGCTTTCCTGCAGATCTTGATCATGTCACATTTAAGTAAATGCTTCAAGGTTGGTGTCTAGGATCTTCCAATAAATGGTCAATGTAAACCATTTTTCAAAGAAATGTATTTTTTATAACCTTAAAATTGCTGTGGCGTCATATCCCACCGCTAAAATAAAAACAATCCCTTATTAACGTTTCACCTAATTCCAAAACGTACGTCGTGGAGACCTACTCCGCGACCCTAGAGTTAGTACAAAAATAGCACTCTCATCTCCCCAGCTATAAGGTTAGTTTTGAAGGCCTTGGCATGCTGAAGCGATTGCGGCGTGGAATAATGTTTTTGGCATTTCGGTTTATCGTCCTTTTGATAAAGGTTGTGGCAAATGAGCATTCCTCACGAGTCATTGCAGGCGCTATTGTCTGAGGATATTTGGATTTAAGATGTGATTTGCCCTTAAAAACATCTGAATTTTGTTTTAGTTTCTTAGGGCTCGAGTGTTTATAATCCATAGTTCCATACTAATATTCTGAATGCAAGAGAGTGTCTGTCTCTTTCCGCCTCATGCTCAAACCGCTGAATCGATTTTACTGAAATTGAGTATGGAAATACTTTGAGTCCCGAGGAAGGATACAGGATACTTTTTATCCCGAAAAAATGTAAGATAAACGAATTTCAGCGCCACAGTCAATAACTTACAGGTATTAATGAAATAAAAGGGGCATACGACTACAGCTATCCTTTAAACATGTCCATATAACTATTTTAATTATTTTGAGGCTATCATACTGTCGATAGATTTTGGTTTTAGGTATAATATTCGATATTGTATTGAGATTTTATGAATTCTTGCAGTTAGCAGGGAACTACAAGCAAACCCGTAGGAAGTAGCTAATAATGCTTACAAATTTGAAATGTGCTTATGGAGTTCTTTCATTTGATACCCCACATGATACTGTCAAGAAATATATATTTTTGTTCCTCATTTTAAGTACCCTAGATGGTTCTATAGTTAACGTGATGCCTATACGGACTATAACCAACGGACCACCAAGAGGCTTCTAAGGACACCTCATTCGACCAAATAGGATTTTAAAGTTACGAGGGAACTGATAAACATCCATACCTACATACATACAGGTCAAATTCATAACCATCCTTTTTGCTTCACCGTAGCCGGGTAAAAATATGCCAACTTAACTTATATAAAAAATATTTTGTTTTTTACACTCACACACCTAACCTAATTTAATAATACGAGTTGGCTTTTTATAGCGAAATTATAAGCATAGCAATGTAACAACAGGTGAAAAAAGATAATTTATACGTTAATATTCGTGACCGAGTCAATAATTAGGCCACACCCCTAATGACATCATCGTTCTGCTTTTAGCCGACTTTTAAAGTGCTCGGTCGATACATAGGCCGGCTACACAACCCAACACGGTATTTATTCCAACAGCGGCATTTCGCAAAGCCTAAAGGTGAACGCACATGTATCAGCATTGAACCATCCGGAAGCTGCAAACGAAACAAATTTCAGAATCTATACTAATAATACAAAGATGAAGAGTTTGTTTGATCGCGCTAATATCAGGAACTACTGGCCGGAATCGAAAAATTATTTTTGTGTTGATTACCCCATATACCAAGGAAGGCTAAAACGGGATAATTTGTAAAGTCCTAGGCGGACGTAGATGGAGTCGCAGGCAACAGTTAGATATAATTTGGAATGTTATGGAACCTCGCTCAATTGCCCGCGCCGAATCGTTCGATTTGTCCGAATCTATCGTTGTCAAATTCAACGAGAAGATGACTTTGATTCAGTTCCGATCAATGTGCGTTCACCATTAAGCGTGATATGAATTTAAAGAACCTGAAGTTCTTAAAGCTATAATCTTTTATGAAATTTTAAAGTGTATACTTTAAAATTACATAAAAGATTTAGTACAGAGTTTAGTTGAGGACTAGGCCAAAACTTACAACTTACAAGCCTTTTACATAGAATAACAATTATTCATTACTTTTCAGTTCATGAAATATGAACTGAATATTAATATTAATAATATATATATTTTTTTATTATGGAACTTGGATTTCATTTCTTCAAAATGTTTACATAAGTTTCGAGTTATATCGTATGAGAACGCGTATTGTTCATCGTTCCTTCGATATCACGTGTATTTATTTGTTTCGGAAAACCAACAGCTTATAATTAGTAAGAATAGAATCTATATATGCGAGAGATAGCCAATAATAGGTTTTCACTATTAGATATTCTGAGATATGACAAAAGATCTCTGGTCCAGTGAGTAGAGTTTCTTAACTGGTAGGTCGTGGTCCATGGGCTATATATAAGAGTAAAGGACTATTATACATATATACCTCTGTCAAAAATTTGTCATTTCAATACAAAACTCGTATGTAAACAAAGTGTTGTGTTGTCACTTTATTGCTAACAATTGCGGTGCGGTTTCTACAGAAATTTGACAGAGACTTAATAAACCATACCACCAATCTTGAGAAAAAACGACTATAGAAACGAAAAGAGTAAATATCGTAGATCGACACGATTAACGATCATCTCAGATTTTGAAAGGCAATGAGAGGAAATGAGTCTATTCGAAGTACGAAAATCAGGCACCTACTCGTTAATGATTTACGAATTCAGCTATAAACGTGCGAGTATTTTTATCCCTACGCCACACCTGACCTTGTAACGTTCAGTATTGAGTACAACGCTTTCAGCATCATTCCGCCTTTGATAACAATTCTTATCAACCCTTAATTTTACGGGTTATATAAGAATCACGTTCATACAAAACCCCGTCTTCCTTTGAGACACTTCTTTTGATAAAAAGATTAAAATGCACATGAATTTTTCGTATTGTAGGATGTTTATTGTAGGATGTAGGACTTTAAGTTCTGAAGACAATTATACAAACCAATAAATAAAATTAATTTTAAACAAAAACTAAAAACTGAATTTACACCAAAAAACAATGGAAAGACGAACTGAAAAGTAACAAATAATTCCTATTTTCTGTTAGTGCCTTATAAGGATTGGCCTAAGCCTCCACATTAACCATAATTAATCTTTATAGTTTTGAAGTCGTTACCAGCTTATACAATTTCTTTGTACCTTAATATTAAACTTACGCTTAAGTTGCTGGTACCGACTTCAATGTCATAAAGATTTGTAAGTGTATAATAGAGGAAGTTGAAAGGGAGCCAGTTCATGGACCTACGTCATTCGGTCGGAATATGTCAATTTCATGTGATTCGTTATCTGTCAGCTGAGTTTGACATAACAAAATCCTTAGACCTACGATCTGTATCTGTTTCAACTTCTCTGATTGTACAACTATTCCTTATGACGTAGCAACATTATAAAGAATAACGCGTTGAGCTAAAGCTCACGGTATAACCCAAATGTCTTGCAACGGACTACTTGCATAATTGCAACTAAATGTCCTTATTATGCATCGGTAAATAATAAATTAATTGTCTTAAATATTATTCTAAATTTCTTGGCGGCAGTAAAGGGCTATTTCAACAAAACCACAATAATTTATACCACAATAAGACTACAGAAGTTACAATCCATACTAGACAATTTTTTGTCCGTGGATTTTCCCGCTGGTAATCAAAAAATAGGGGAGTCCTATGTTTAATGTAACCTCCAGAGGACAGTCGTCTAACAAGGTGATGTGACAAGGGGAGGTTATAAAAAAATTATGAAATTTGTGTGACGTACTTTATTAATAACCTCTAAGTAATTTTTAATATTTTTTAGGTAAATTAATTCTTAACGTCACTTTATTTTATTTAACCCTATTTAGTGTCATTTATATTATAATCTAATGCGGTATCTTCATATTAATACGCGAGCAGAAGCCTTTGTACCCCTTTTTAGGAAAGACTCGTAGACGTAAAAGATTGACATTTCTCTCAGTTATAGTGGATATGGACGAGAAGCGTGTAATACCAATATTATTTTAAAATATGCTTTATTCTTGAATATTTTTAATAAAAGAAATGCTACGCACACTACAATATTTTGACATGACACGATAATCATACACGAAATACTCTTTTGTTTATGGTTGAAATTTGTGATTTTTTTTATGTTAATGACCTGGTAACGAGACCTTTATGCCAAATTTAAGTCCGTGATTGAATTAAGTATAGATTATATTTTTTATAGTTCTCCTATACACCACAGATTTAAATATTTACAGTCGAATTTCGATCACAGGTTGGCTCCTAGTTTGAATTAAAACTTTTACACTCGCGAGTTAGTCACTGCAGACGTAATTAAAATTATTCCGAAAGTAATATTATAGTTGGTTACGACTTTACATCGTACGGTTGGCATATCCGTCTACCACTTTCCGCTTTTGCTACATTAGCATAAGGTTCAAAGTGTAAAATTACAGCAAATATAAATAAAGGCTAACCTACCATAGATGAACATCAAAGCTTATAAAACGTTGAAATGAAACTAGTTGTGCGTTTGAGTTTAGCAATGCGAGCTTACGAGTTGACTCGCATACGAGTTGGAGCGACACTAATATTAGATTAAGCTATTTACAATACAGCTTGAATATGAAATGCAAAAGTTTGCAACCAAGTTGTAATAATTTTACAGTTTTATTCAGAACAACATAATACCCGCAACTTCGTTGCGCCAAAACCTATTAATCGCGTGGGAACCGTACATTTTTCAGAATATACTATGTCCTTCCTTGAGACTCCGTACCAAATTTTAGCAAAGTTTGTTCAGCGGTTTGGGCGTGAAGACAAGACAGACACACTTTCGTATTCATAATATTAGTAAGTAAAGTGTGGATTCTGCTTGATATTAAACCACAGATTGAGTGTTAAATTATTACTAATATTCGATTAGTTTTTCATATCTTCGCGAGCAATAGCTATAAAACATTCCTGCAACCAATAATGAATTTAGGCAAGGGCATAGTTATCTTTATAACAAAGAAAAGCAAAGAATTCGCAACCCACTTATTAGTCACCGTTTCCCCAGTATCGGAGTCGCATGGGAGTGTAGACAAATAAGTCGGCCGAATGGGAAAATCGATTCCGCACCCCTTCTCAGCCTGTTCCCGACGCTAAAACACTGATTTACTCTACCTTGTATAGTCTTACTACTAGTTTTGGGGCCTGTTTCACCGCTTACAGATAGTCTATCTACAACTTTATTTGACAGATGTTGTATGGAGAATCTGTCAAAACAGGTGTGGATAGCCTAACCGAAGCTTTATCAGTAAGCAGTAAAACAGACTCTTACCTTATAGTAGCTACTAGGTTTGCCATGGAATATTATTTAGTAAACCACAAAAATGACTGAAATGACGATATGAGTGGACGAAACGGATAATTTAATATTTTTGCATAAAATGAGGCGTTTGGATCGGAAAAATATTTTGAAAGAAAAACGTGTACTTTACGTACGACTAGATACAACAGCTTGATGATGAAGTAGGTAATTTGCAAAGTTTGTTAAAATTATTAGGGAAATATTATTAAATATTCTAATAATGTAAAATGTTAGTTATTAGTTTCTTTCACTCATGACAACGAATGTGGGGAGGTTTTTGTATATTTGTAAATTATAATTGGTTTCGACTAGAACAACGTACAGAATAAGCCGTGGGCTAAATTATTCCAATTTCCTACAGCTTATAAATGGTCTAGAGGAGTAAATTTAACCTCTTATAGGTATGTCAAAGCGTTTACCATATAAGCCAAAAAAATATGTTATAAAATGATCTTAATTCTTTCATCACATCGATTTTTTTGTAAAAAACTGTATTAACTACAAAACTAACCGGTTAAGATGAACTATTTTACATAACACTATAATTAGGGAGGAATTCTTGTATCTTGTTTTTATTAATTGTATATTAATTATTTTCCGTTACCAGAGAGAGATTTTTGAAATGTATTGCCAAGGCCGTTGGCGCATGTGTTCCCCTTGATCCATAGCGCTAGGTCCATTACACCACAAACGTAAAGCTCCAAACATGCATCAAACGAATAAAATATCTGCCAGATAAACCTGTCTGCTCGAGAGTACCAGTACCAGAGAGTTTGTCTGCTAGAGAATCTTGTGGAATAGAATTTATCACTCTATATGTCACATAAGTTGTGGATATTCGGCACTTTGTTAGTAAACGGTCAAACAGACCCATTAAAATGTATTTGTTTTCTTTCGAAGTTTAATAAGTTGCGGTACTTTATTTACTTCTGCTTGAAATTGAAGTTTTTAATAAACTCCTCAGTAATATAGACATCTTGGCGAATGGCCAGCTCTCGACCAAACCTCAAAGAATCGGCCAGACATCATTATTACGCCGAACAGGTGGGTTCTGAATCCAGTTATTTGCTAGAAAATTGAAAATCTGATTGGATGCTAAAATACGTTTTTTTTTCAATACGTCTAAGATCTAAAATTGCATGTATTTTTGAAAAGTTTCTATAGATCAATACTTTTAGATTTTTCGTTAAAAATATTAAGTAATTACTTTTATTTATTTTTTTCTTTTATTTAATTACTTCTACGATATCTTAGATATAACTCATGCAGATTAACTTGGTACACGGCTGGACTGACATTTCTTTAAAGTAATGACCGCATAAAAAATGTTGTACTTTTTTGGTATTATTTATAAATTTTGACA
>JAOTAV010073111.1:0-13279 GCA_026546445.1 Cyclargus thomasi | reverse complement strand
CCCGTGATAAGTACCCGAGGGACTCGTGTTACAGGTACCAGACAACGGAAATATATTTAATACTTTTATACTATACATATATTTAGGATTTTTGTTATATAATACACATATTTAATCCATCCATGACTACCAATCCATGACCCAGGAACATTGAAAAACTTTTAGTTCTGTCGACGGAATTCGAAACCGCGACCCCCGGCGTGACCAGCCAAAGCGCTCAACCATTGCGCCACAGAGGTTGTCAAATTCTCAATTTGATAGTTACTAGTTTCCTCTGGCACAGTGTTCCCTATTTTGTCCGCAATAGTAGGGCAGCCCAGAGGGAAATTTTGGATATACACGAGCGCGTCAGATTAAGCTTGTGTAGGCTTTTAACATGTCTCCGGTTATCTATATATATAAAATAAAAATATCCGGACTAACTGATTCGCCGAGCAAAACCGTTAAATCTAGAGCCATGAAATTTGGCGACTAGGATTGTTTTATTGGGTAGACACCCGCTCAGAAAGGAATATTAAAAATTCTACCCCTAAGAGGGTGAAATAAGAGTTGAAAGAAAAATAAACCTTTCAGAAATTTCAGCTACAACACAATGAACAGAGTGCGTTCCGGCGGGCGATAGAATTGTTCTGATTTTCTGAACTGAAATTCAGATAGTGTGTGGCCGGACTATTATATTATCATATATCATATTGTCTATGATCATCAACATGACGTCATCCAACATGCGATAAGAATAAGTAATTAAGTAATTTCTAAAAATATATTACCTGAGTAATATCAGAGATATGCTGGGATGAAAAGTGTATTAACACCACTATAATACACTTCTGCATTGTTCGTAGCAGTGATAATTACACACATCATAAACTTTAATCTACAGTTGATTAAAGTAACTCATTTATTATTAACAATATTTTCCCCTTAGCTCTGCTCGCGAAACAGTATTTTCTATTTAAAAAAATATTCTTTTTAATACCGGCATACCCTCTTCCCATCATTTGATGCCTTCGAACTTGTATTTCGTAACATGCTTGAGGGCATCAAATTAAACTTGTGTAGGCTTACTGCATGTCAGTAGTGGCATAAAAATGAGCTTCTTTATTTGGTAGGTCAAGAAAAGCTATCTTTAATTATTTAAATGTCATAAATAACGTAAAAGTGTAAAAAAACATAAAATAAAAATGAGTTGGTGGGAATCGAACCATGTTCTCTTCGAACTCAAGCAAACACCTTACTTACTTTGCCACGCCGCTAATGACCAACTTGTCGAATTTATCGTTATTATTATGCATCTTATTATGGAACGAAAATGCAGAAAACGTATTTGTTGTATAACAGCCACCTTTAAATACTTGATTTATTTTGTTTTTAGTATTTGTTGTTACAGCGGCAAAAGAAATACATATTCTGTGAAAATTTCAACTCTCTAGCTATTACCGTTCTTGAGATAAGGACTGGAGACAGACAGACGGACAGACAGGTAGACGCACGGACGGACATACAGACGCACTGACGGACAGACAGACATTTCAATGTCTGTCTGTCTGTCTGACTTAGTAATAGGTTTTACGCTTTGGGTACGGAACCCATAAAATTAACCCTTGTATTTTCGTAACCGACTTTCCCTAACTATGTCGCACTGGACAACAACAACTACTACTAAAATCTTGTTATACATTTTTTTTGTGGATTTTTTTTTAATAATTTTCTTTTTCGTTTAACCCAATCCACAAAACATCTCCATGACGCGACGCGATGCTCAAAATTCGAATCACTAATTTTCTACGAGTATATCATTCTTGGCTCCCCTATATTTGATTCAATATACAAATCTGCTAAACATTTAGAAAGTGAAGACAGAAAAGTTATCGGACCGACTTTATTAGTATGGATGTTGTTGCTGTTAATATTTACAATGTTACTCATAAAACTGTACACTTGAAATGTAAAATTCCATTATCATGACTACGTTGTACTGTGTGTCCTAAATCTGATGTACAGATGATTCATATAGTATCATAGTAGGGACAATCCATAAAGTACGTCAAAACTAAAGGATAGGAGGGATTAGACAAAGTGTGACATGGCGTGACACGGGGGTCTTTAGTTTTATGACATCAAATTTCAAATGTTCGAAATTTGAAATGTTGGGGTGGTTTAAATGTTTAGTTCAAAAATTGCAAATCTGTGACATCACAATGGGGGGGAGGTGGGGTGGTCTAAAAATCATGAAATTTGTGTGACGCACTTTATAGATGGTCCCTTCACTAAGGCCGTTTGTCCACTTAAAAATATCCATAGTAAATTTACTAAATTTATGTAAGAAGTTTTTAAGGACAACATTTTTAGAAATGTGAAACTCAGTCATGCATTTTTACTACACAATTTATTACAGAATATTTGTAAAAGTGCTACCTACTTCGTATTTGAGCTATTACAAAATGTAATATTACAACAAATGCGTGTTTAAATTCCAATACAATATGATTTTGTAATTTTAAGATGCATTTGCGTAGTAAAATTGTAGTAAACTTACAAAAATTTTTAAAAGTGTAACTGCATTTTGTTATTAGTTTCTATATAATGGTTCGAAGGTACACTAGTACCACAGCTCTCATGGGCTACAAGTGTCATCGCATATTATTGTTTCTGTACGCATTTCTGTATTTTTGTTTGGAAAAAAAAAATCATTTCATTCCGGAAAATGCATGGTATGATGGCTGCCATTAGTTAAAAGCTCTTAAGCAGTTTTTCTTTAATGTATAACGAAAGCACCTTCTAACAGTTCAAAGACAGGGTAACACAGCAGTTAAACACCCCTATATTCTAATTTCACATACCTCCACCTGTAAAAAGTTGCTAATTGAATATAATATGCTAGTTTTTAGTTAAAATTGAATGAATGAGTGATTTTATAATTTATTCAATCAGCTCGTTGTAGGGATCTCAAAGGGTCCGTATGCAAATCGTCCCAATAAGGCCGGCCAATTTGCCTAATATGGCGTACGCCATGTTGTACCTGGAAGTCGACTAAAAAACGCATGTTGGATCCTCTGTGAGAAAATAAGCGATTTGAAATAGTTTCTTGTGGCTAAGTTTATTATCCGTAACCTTATAGATATTTACAACAATGCTACCAAGTTAGTACAGGCTGACCACCTGACTGTCTATCAAGTTAAGTGTTGGATGGATAAGAATTATGTATAATAATAATAATATCTTTGGGCACTTCCCACCACGTCTATTCTCGTACTAAGTACCCAAAGGAATTGTGTCACAGGTTCCAGACAACGGAAATATATTAAAGACTTTTATACTTTACACATATTTAAGATTGTGATTATATTATACACATATTTAATACACATCCAAGATCCAGGAACATGGAGAAACTTTTGTTACGGCGGCGTCGAACCCGCGACCCGCGACGTGCTTACCAACTGAGCTACAGAGGTCGTCAGAGAAATTGATTCATAGCTAGTTTGCGGATCTCAATAAATTAGTCGCGTTATGTTGAATCCAGCTGACAGATCACGACTCACATGGAATTGACATATTCCGATTTCCGACCATATGACGTATGTGAACTGGCTTTGTGTCAATTTTATTAGTAATTCAGTACTTTAAAAAAGCAAAAAATATAACCTGATGGTTAAAAAATTAAAAATAAGCTTGATCCACAAATTCAGATAGTTTAAAGTCTATACGTTGTAATAATATAAGGCAAGAAAAATACCTACTTAATCATATTAAAACTTAATTACTACCTTCATCATCAAGCCCTGCAATCAAAGCAAAAAAATATATACTTAACAGACAATCAGTGTTAATTTATTATAGGTGTACGTAAAGTTATTTTCAACTATATTGTGAGGGAATAAAGTTTATAATCATTAAACAGCGGATAGGTGGGCGGTTTTGTCCCAGTGCCACCTATAGTATTCAGCTCGGTACTTCGGCGGACGCTCGAGTATGCCCTTGGAATAAATAAGGAAAGCCTAGGCGCCTAGTACTGACGCCCACAGAAGTGTTTAACGTGAGAAAATCTTTACGAGATTTGGGACTGATCAAAAATAATATAAAATACGGTTAAATAGACAAGTTTAATAGTGAATTTATGAAGAATTTTTAAAAAAGTTATGACAGTTTTTAATGTCAGATAGAAAATATTAGAAATATATTAATGTTTTTATAATAAGGTAGTTAGCAAGCGTTTTATAATAATTTTAGGTGTCATCTAACGACGTCGAGCGACGGAAAACTAAGTGGTTACTGAAAAATATAAAGAAAACGTGTTAGCGTAGATCTCTGGTTCGTAGTAATACGTTGCTAGTTGCTACGGAAAAAAATAAAATAACTTTCAGTGCAATTTTGATGATACATAATGTATTCTGTGCTTACACAAGCTTCTATTAAAACAGTACTTTATAGAAATTATTTATCAGTACCTTTAGATTTGAGATTCGCGTTATGTCAAATCCAGATCAGATATTTCATACCATCGTAGATACAACAACATATATTTCGACCAAACGAGGTAGGTCCGTCAACTATCTACAAATTAATTTCTTAGATGCCACTTCTTATTCTTTGATATGGTTGGTTAATATCTACTATAAGACCGTTGTACGCGACGTTACTCCACGTTGAAAGGGTCCCGTGTGTTTTCTCGTGAAGTAACAGTAGTTTTAAGATGTTTGCATGTATGTGACCGGCTACCGGCGTTGTTCTCGAAACTTACTACATCCTATCAATATTCAATGACATAATATATTCGGGTACCATCGAGGAAGATTGTTCTAATTCGGACCTAGTATTTGGTCGAAATCTATATTCCATTTAAGTCGTTATACATATCTTTTTTTATGATATTCAGGGGGCAGTCGAGCACACGGGTTACCTGATGGGAAGCAAGTGCCGTCGCCCATGAACACTCGTAATATCCGAAGAGTCGCAATTGCGTTGCCGACCTTTATGAGGGAATAGGGATAGGGGGTATTAGGGAATTTGGACCATTGGTAAACTCACTCACTGAATGAAACACAGCACAATGCCGTTTCACGCCAGTTTTATATAAGGCCGTGGTATCACGTGGTCGAATCGGCCCATTCGTGCCGAAACATGGATCTCCCACAATAAAAAACTCTAAATAATACATTATTATCGACTTAAATATCATTGAATTAATGCGACTAGTACAAAAGTAGTCGTGTTGGTCCGTTTGTTATTTCTGAAACCTAACCATACCTAAATTTATCTACACATTTTTACCTTATGTTTATAAAAGCCGGATTTCATAAAAATCTGGTAGGCATTTTTTTAATGACTCTTTATAAAAATAAATGAAAATGCAAATAATAGTGGTTGACCAAAGCAGAGATTCACCTGTTGGTTTGAAATGTTGCTATCGTTACAGAAAGTTGCTGCAACTGACTTTCAGGTTTGTACGGAAAAATAATCATTTTTTCTATAAATTAAATAAATAACTTCAATTGTAAATGATCAAATTGCACTGTATCCCTCTCTTATTCATAAAAATATTTCAGCAATGTTAAACTAATGGAGGTCCGTTGTCTCTTTCTGGAATATTGAAAACGTCACACGACAAAAAGGGACAGCGAATTTTGATAAGTTAAACACTGTTTAAATATTTTAACGAATAAGGGGGTAAAAGTTTATCTTAAAATCGTATAAGAATTTTGTCTCTCTCGTTTACGTTACTTACCTTTCAATTTTAAACCGCTATAATTTTAAATTATCTTCCATAATCCCTGTCAACGTTGTAGAATTTTTATTTAACTTGATTCGTATGTGACGTGGAATACAAATCCTTAAATCGACAATGTAGCCGCATGCCTGGATTAACTCTGATCCCTGGCTACCACGGGAGCTAGCGTAAACAACCTCACACACCTCCACAAACATACATATCTTATTTTTTAATGATCCCAGTTTTATATTATTTACTTTTGTGTTTTGGACTTTATAAACTAGTTTACCGCAGCTATGAGAAACATGGATATTTAAAAAGTTATGATCATATATCCCATTTTTTAGCATTTGATGGGAATTTAAGTATTCAGTTATCTAAGTTCTAATAAAATCTCACGTCCCACGGCATCTATTTCTAAGTAGCTTTTTAAAAAAAATTGCTGATCTGATTGTTATGAAATTCAGTTTACCTTAACAAAAGGCGAAATTCTGTAGATACGGTTTAGTTTTATGCCTAAAACAATCATAGAAGAAACAAGAATTGTTTAATTTGTGCCAGTGATGGAAAATAAACTAAGTTGATTCTGTATGTATATTGTATACACAAAATTGAAATTCTGTATTGCCGACCATACGTAAAAACAACGGAAGAAACTGCTTTCAGTAGTAAGACCGTCGTTTCGGACATTTTTTTTCTTTGTAAATTGTTTTATTTCGAATAAAGTGTTTGATTTATTTTTAATACAATATAATCAAACATTTATTTAAATGTCGAATCTTTTGTAATCCAGCTTGGATTATTGCGCTAGATTGCTAATTTTTCCTCATAATATTATTATCACGAGCTATTACAGTGTATAAATTTATAAACAACTCAGTGGCCCCGAACGTTTTGTTGCTATGGGTTAGTGATTAACTTAAGTTTTTAGGGTTCCGTACTCAAAGGGTTCAAACAGCTATAATGATAAATGTTGAAAATAAAATGAATAAAATTTTCAATTCCTATTACAACACGACTTTTTGTCAGTTTTGCTCGATATTTTAACCTACTAGCACGTTAGGCACGAAAAATGTTCATAAATAAATAAAACATTCAATTAAAATTACACTTTATTATCTTTATTGAAAAAAATATAAGTAAATGGCATAATCTTTTAAGGTCAAATTCGGTATTTAATCTTAAAAGATTATGCCTAAACTTTAATAGTAAGCGGTGAAACAGGCGCTTAGATTACTAGGTTAGAAACAAAGCTAGTTCTGCCTACATGAAGTCAGAAATACAAGCTTGCCAGCTTTCTAACACTAGCTTGCAATCATAGCTATAAAAACTGGCCTCGTGTATCCGAGGTATAAGGTCATCAGAGCCTTAAGAAATGGACGCTATTAATTTATTAATATATATATATATATATAACAATAATATTTTTTATTGATATCACATACAATGTTACAGACTACAGCAACGACAAACAAAATTTTACATACTGAATAATAGTGAGAGATGAAGTGCCTGCTACCCTAATTTATTCTATTTAAAAAAAAACACCGTAAAAAGCTAATACTTTGAACGAAATTTTCGCGGACATATTGCGTAATATTATGAAAAGTTTAATTCTAATATAAATAAGATTACAATTGTGTTTAGCAAGAGGATTTTATCGTGTTGGTTGTAAAGTAATAATTTGAACTTTGATGGTAAAAAACTTCGGGTCATGCCCATGGCACCAGTGACTGGCAGAAGATAAAATAACTGATGTAAACTAAACCAGAGTTCTGTCGTAACAACAATATGTATATTGTTACTTTGTATTTATTTTAGTTTTTAGTTTATTTATGATATTATCCTTTATTTGAAGTTGTAATAGTGTCTTAAAATGCTCCTGTTGCTATGATGCAGTAAATGTTAGTGTTTTATAAATCTTTTCCGTCATCTACAACACAAATCTATATTCTATGTGATCTGAAAACTAAGTTGTTGTTAAACCAATAATTTGCTACTAGTCAATCTTCATCCATGCTATCGATATATTCATGCTTACTATTACAAATATTGTTGGGCCGAATATTGTTACCTTTTCATGTTTAGAACATAGATGTTGTCAAATGTAACGTCAGAACGTGCGTCTAAAAATATGGCTTGTAAAAGCAACATGTAATAGTAGAAATAAACAGTTTATAACGCTTGACAGCCTCGGAGTTTTTAAAAGAACCTTTGAGTAGCTAAACAAATATAAAAGGTGTTTCTTTTTGTTTGTCCTTCTTTAATGCCATAACGAAGTAACCAATCGGTTTGACTTTTAAATGAAAAGGATACTTTGCATAGGCTACTTTGGTCTTCAAAAATAATCTTGTTCCCAAAAGAAGTTAACAAGATTATTAGTATTTTATATTACGATATTCCAATTCCATCATCCAGCGCAGCAGCGGACACTAGCTGGTTCCTTGTACTCCCGAAGTTTTTCATATTTTTTCATATTTAGTAGCGGACCCCATATTTGACGTCTTGACGGGCTCATTTAAGAATCTAAAACTATTCTGTAGCCTCCTTGAACGCACAAAAACATTGCTACATGTAACTCAACCAATCAATATATTAGGGTTCAAAACGGGACTTCGGTGTTTTGCCGTCTGTATGTCTGTCTGCAGGCTGTATCTCAAGAGCAGTAATAGCTAGAGGGTTGAAATTTTTGCAGAATATTTATTTCTGTTGCCGTTAAACAACAAAAACGCTATAAAACCAAAATAAATTTAATAAAAAGGGGCTCTCATACAGTAAACGGTAAATATTTTGCTCTTTTTTGCTCGATACTAATAATGACAATAGGAAGGCGCGTTTTCACAAAATACTTATTTCTATTATACTTTACTATAATAAAATTTAAACAACATTAATATTTACACCTTAATTACAAAGAACACAATTTTTACCTATGTTTACTCTAATATGGTACGGAACCCTTCGTGCGCGACTCTAGATCAGTATGTATCACAACTAAACTGATTTGTTCTTATCTCGTTATGCCTATAATTTCACGTAAAACATCGAAAAATTCCACTCGACACTTCTTAAACCCAATTATCTCTGGACGATAAGCAAATGCTTTGATTTCGTAAACAAATACGTGTATTTCGTAGTAACATCCCGGAGTTTTAATACGTAATTCCTTATGTAACTTACGGGTAAATTAACCGCTGGTTAAGAACCCTTAAGTTGCTTTCAAGGGCTCCATACCCAAAGGGTAAAAACTGGACTCTATTTCTAAAACTACTATGTCTGTCCGTCTGTCTGTCTCTCAAGAACGGTAATTGGCAGAGGAAATCTTTAAATGTTCAAGGGTCTCTTATACAACAAATTGATGGTGTCGCCTGACCTGACAACTGACCCTCAGTTGCAAGACTTAATCACTAGATGTCGTCCGCAACTCCGTCGCTCCAAAATTCTATCATTCCATGGAAGCCGTGCATTTTTTTGATAATAAAAGTATACTCTACAGTCTATGAGGACCTCAAAGTATCTCGAACTGGTAAAAGTGAAAAGGACGGAGAATAACAGTTTAAATTTGGTCTTGAAAAAACGTCATGGTCCCAAAATATTTGTAATTCTACCCGATTTTCGAATTGAGCTAAACTGGACGAAAAAGTTAGTATAGTAGGCCGATTTCGAATTATCGTAAAAATTGCTAAGACCTTAAAACACAAGCAGCATAGATTTTAAATGGTGGAATTAAATACTTTATCCTGTATAGGTATTTCTTTATTTTTTCAAGTTGGCTAAAATCTCTTAAAGCGACGTGTTTTGTGGTTGGATGTTGATAATGATGATAGTGCATCGGTATCAAGCATGACTTCATCGGCCAATGTACGACTGGCGATCTCCTATTGGACAGATATTTTATGAGTCTATCAATTTCAAGTGTATTTTTTGCAGTTCAAAGGGATCTTTCCCGGGTGCTAAATAAATTTTAGATTTATTTGGAAAGCATTCATGAATTAATGATTTAATTACTAATTCGCTGCGAATGTAGACTGCGCGAAAAACATTATCAAGATATTAAAAATAACCACTGAATAGATTTTGCTGTTTACAACCTCTAAAATTCTATTGACGATCCTGCATTACGTTTTTTGACCAAAATCTGACTAACGGTTCATCGAAACTCAAGTTGATTTGTAGATCTAGCTTGATTCGCTTTCTCCACCTATCAACGTACTTATAAGTCTACAGTTTATTGGAATACATTTTTTTTCCTTTTTATTTTAGGTCCAATAATGCACAGGAAAATACATGCAATAGCTTATTTCCTCCCCCCCTGAAACTAAGTCTATGTCAAAAATTGCTAGCTTCGTTAGGGCGTGAAGGATGGACAAAAAAACGAATTTTGTTTTCTTTTTAAAAGCTCCCATTGGTTAAGTCATTTATTAATGTCCTATTTGCACGCGGCTCGCGAGCAAAGTCGCTGGTAAAAATTAGCAGAAAGCATGACAGTACTAAGTTGGAGATACGCGTAAACAAGATGAATCAATAACTTTGATAAACACAATTAATGTTTTCCTCATTTCGGACCATCCATGAAGTACGTCACACAAATTTCATGATTTTTAGACTCCTCTCTCCTACCCTCCTCTAAGAGATTAATTTAACAGTTTTCAATTTAACGTTTTAAAAAATTTAAACTATCTGAGTATTTCAAATTTCGACATTTTCATAAATTTGAAATGTGATGTTACAAAATTGAGGGCCCCACCCCTTGTCACATTTCGTCGACTCTTTACGAGAGTCGTACTTTATGAATGGTCCCTTTAGAACGAAAGCACTGTGATGTATTCCTATTTCGTTACTCTTAGGGCCTGTTTCACCGCTTACTGATTAAGTTTCTATTAGGCAATCCACAACTTTTTGACAGATTCTCCATACAACATCTGTGAAATAAAGTTGTGGATAGCTATCCGTAACCGGTGAAACAGGCCCTAAGATTATTCTTGCCACTAAAAAAAACGCACGGCAGAGTACGTGCCGAGTCGCATTTCTAATCGCCATCCATAAAAGTTGTATGTAGAGATTTTTCAACACATATTGGTGGTGCACGGAGGCTGTAAGTGTGACAGACAAACACGCGGTATTTGTCGTGGTATTACAGTTTCGTCTCAGCACTATCTCGCTATTAATTTACTGGCTATTTGACTTAGATAAGGCTGGATGTGTCTTATCTGTTAATACTCCAGCTGTCACGGGTTTCATCTAACTTAGACACGCATCAAATGCCTCACAAGAATATAAATTAAAATCTGAAATATAAACAAAAGATGACCGTGGCGCCATCTGTACTTGATTTTAGAAAATTCTGACAGATTATTCTGGCTTAGTTAGACTACCGTTTTTCTTTTTTGTTATGATTATGTTACTTATGAATATTTAATTATTTTTCAGCACGATTTAACTAACTGACTCGAATGTTTTAGGTATAATATCAGAAACATTGTTTTGAGGGAAATTGGTTTTATTAAATTGTATCAAAAATAGAAGCGTGGCAGATCACGGTTAACATTTATACTTTGTTGCTGGACTTACGAAATATTTAACGTAGGTATTATCTGGGGGCACGGGAGTGCCCTCGCCAAGCTGAGTACAACTTTTCTGTACATATATTTCTTAAATATAGAAGGATTCGCTGGTTAATGCTAGTTAACGTTGTTTTTCAATCACTATGACAAGTTTAAACTTTTCCACATGATCTGCCGCATTTATTTTGAAGCGATTGTGACATTATCTTATATCTATACGTACAAATAGAGATAACAATATGTATTAATACTGACATTCGCGGATTACAGTAACTGACAGTAGTTGAACGCTATTTACCGAGGAAGATGTCGTGATTGCACAGGGATGATATGTAATTGTTTATCTGTAGCTATCGCCTGATAAAATAATTTGGATAAACTAAAGTTATCTATGACGTCGGTTGCTATTTCGTAGGGTTAATCCACATTTGACGAAGAAAAGTCATATTCAAGGTGATTTTGCAGTGTGGGATATGTTTTTGCATAAAACTAAAAAAGTACTCCTGTCAAAGTTTAAGTACTATTTCCCACAAAAGTTTATTTTGGGTTACATCTTATATCGCCGATATGACGACGTAAATTACTTGCCCTCAATTACAAAATGACATGGATTTAATAATACTTAACTAATAAGTATAATAAATGCAAATAGCATCATTCCATGAAACATTTTGTGAAATTTTTAAGAAGAGTAATCAATAGTTAACTTGAACTTGTATCTAAATGCGAAATGTAGCGCACGTCGATACTAAAATGTTGATTAATTATTATCTATTAGGATTTAGGTTATTTAATTTCTCACGATGTCCTCAAATATTTGCTCCCCTTTTGGGTTATCGACAGACAAACAAATAATTATAATATTAGTGGCTTACTGGATAACGCATTAAACAAAGAACGTTGTTTTCGAGTTGATAAATCCGTATACGCCGATTAGAGTTTAAGGAACAGAGCTTTCATTTAAATTATTAACTGATTAAAAATCTTCATGTTATGAAAAAGACGACATCAATTTAATTTCAGCTCATAGGAGAGAAAATGTAGGCTTAAAATACAGACCAGTATGAGAAAACAAAATAAAGCTTTTTGAAGACATTATTTCTACTATTATGGTAATTTGTGCTACTATGCCTTATTACAAACTACGTAAATTGCCAACAAATATCTTTATAACTAAATTTTATTGATGTGGTTTGAAGTTGTCCAACAAGAAAATGTTATGTGTAAGAAGAGTCCCGCGTCGCTCGGCCTGACACATGCACTATTAAACTCACCATAAGTGCACCCGTCAAAACACCTCAAAAACGGCCACAAATGGAAACGAATCGTCCGCGTCCATTATTGTAGCCGTGATTGCGAGAGTTAACACGTAATACATTAGAGTTTGTGTCACAACAATCAAGGCGAGGACGAGACGTAATCTGGGTTAACAGGGGTCAACCGGCACGAATTCCGATATGATATTAGACAGATCTGTGGCGCGAATCGACCAGCTTATTGGCTTCACGTTATGATTTCAGTGGCCCGTACGCTTTGAATAAGTCCGTAAATGCGGGGTGTCACTGCAAAAGTAGCAGGGCTCAAAGCCAAAAATTGTGATTTATATGGAAATGTACATGATGTCGTCACGCTGTTGCTCGCTTTAGGAAACACGTTTTCTCAATAGGGAATATGCATGATTTTTTTATTATTTATTTAAATGAATATATCGTTATTGAAAAAACAAAAAAACAACGTAGTCCAATCAGTTTTTTGATAAAATTAAATACCAAGTTACAAGCCTTTAAAGTAGTCAGTTAGAAAAAGAGATCCGATATTGATTGTGACGTCAGAGTCCATAAGCTGCATACGAAGTTCATACTAAATAACTTTTTGAGAGAAAGAGATGGGTAGAAAACTTAAATCGCTAATATCTTAGTTATTACTCAACAGAATTCAGAGATTTTTTGTGATTCTGTATATCTTTTAGCCCACTATCATAATAATTTGCATTCAATAAATT
>JAOTAV010073100.1:0-13280 GCA_026546445.1 Cyclargus thomasi | reverse complement strand
CCCCCCCCCCCCCCCCCCCCCCCCCCCCCCCCCCCCCCCCCCCCCCCCCGTTTGTAATTGTAATGTACCCAATTACAGCTGCACGGTACTCGCGACCACATAGTGAGTGATGATGTAGGTATTCCATAAATGGATTTGAACTGGAACAAAATGTAGAAAATATATTTAAGTTTGGAAAATAAGATTTGTGATAAACGTCAAACCTGAGCTGCACCAAATCATTGCTTCTGTAGAGACGGACAGTCTGATTCGTTCGGTTTTAGTCATTTTTAATGTATGTCACGTTCATTTTACTTCAACAACTAATACTTGGAAAGTACTCTAAGGCCCGTAATTATAGTGTTACTATTGTGTCTCTGCGGTAGTAATCTGAGTGTTCTTATGATAAATGAAAATCTTATTTTGGACAAACCCGTTTATTATCGCAGATGACCGGTTTGTGCCACCGCGCTTAGAACACTGCTTCGATACTGCAAGTAGGTATGTTAGGTATGTCCTCACAATAGTCTACACTCAATGCCAAAAGGATAATCAAAATAATCTGAGATGCTGTTATCATTAATTAAGGCCTCTTTATGAATGAAAACCGCATCCCAAAGTGTCTGAGCACGCTCTTAAGTACTGGGCGCTGACTATGAATACGGGCCTTAGTCTTAGAGTTTTTAGCATCGGAATAAAATGACGAACAATTATTATTAAACTGACCAGAATGAATTTCTAATTTAAATCTCCATCGCATAAGGAAACGTTAATATAATTGTATATAATACCTTTCTTTTCCTGAAAATAATAATAAATGTCGTTGCACAACGAAGTTACAATTTTGATTGATCCAAGATTATCTCAATATTTTACGAAATCATCTACTAATATCCGTACTTCTATATTTCCGTACTTACATTATAAATGCAAAAGTGTGTCTGTCTGTTATCTCTTCACGCTCAAACCGCGCTACTGATTTTGGTGAAATTTGTTATGGAGATACGTACGAGTCCCGGAAAAGGGTATAGGATACATTCTATCCGGCAAAATGTGCGGTTCCCGCGCGACAAACGAATTTTGGCGCAACAGCGGGTGCAGGCATCATCTCATATACCAAATTTGTTAGGCAGAATGAAATACTTTTAGACTATAATATAAAGTATGGAGTAAATTGAATCTGAACAATATACACTGCGCCGGGGAGGCGCGGGGAGGGATGCCAGGTGGGGAGCGGAGGGGAGGGG
Organism: Cyclargus thomasi; assembly: GCA_026546445.1. Classification (NCBI taxonomy): domain Eukaryota; kingdom Metazoa; phylum Arthropoda; class Insecta; order Lepidoptera; family Lycaenidae; genus Cyclargus; species Cyclargus thomasi. The sequence goes on along the minus strand of JAOTAV010073100.1, from coordinate 12,054 downwards.
GGGAGCTAAGTGATGTAAAACGAGAGAAATTGCTCGCCGAATCACCGGCGTTTTTTAATAATTGTTTTATGCTCTAACAAATGAGTTTGAAATTGGATCGGGCTCCGAGCGCGCACAAAAATGGACGCCTAATGACATCAGTGCGAGCGAGACAGCGGCGCGGGGGAGAGGGACGGGGATAGTTGTTGTTAGGGTTACCCGGTGATCGCTGGTTTGTTTTAGCAAAAAATTGCAATTGTTATAATGAGATGATACTTTTGAACTCCACATTGTCTACTTGGTTTCTGATTTGCCTTTATGTGTATGGATTAACAAATAAATCAAGAATACAGCGTGTTTCGTTTTAGTTATACTTTCTATGAGTGTAAATAAAGTAAGAATACTTTAGGGTGTGCATGAGTATTGAGTCCTCTAGAGTTTAGCAGGTGAAAGTACCAGCGCTGAAAGATAACATTTTTCGACTACCACTTTTGCATATTAAAATATATGACCCTGGAGCAAGTGCACAATGTACATACAAATCACAAACACTTAGCTATTTCAGCACTACTACTTTTGAAATTATATACATATATTTAGGGTGCTCATACGCATTATATTATACTAGCTATTTCCCGCGGCTAGGTGCGCGTACTGTTTGGCTCTTATTTATCGTAGCCTGACGTTTTATAGCCTTCCTCGTTTTTGGGGCCAAACGAGTAGACGGGTTACCTGATGGAAAGCAACTGCCGTCGCCCATGGACACACGCAATATCCTAAAAGTCACAAGTGCGTTGTCGGCCATTTTTTTATGATGGAATAGGGAATGGGAATAGGGATAGGAGATTAAGAAAGTTGGGCCACCGGTAAATTCACTCAGTGAACGAAACACAACACAACGGATACACACACACACAGAAAACTGACGTGAAACGGAGTTTTCTGTGAGGTCATGGTATCACTCCGGTTGAGCCGGTTCATTTGTGGCGAAGCATGGCTCTCCCACGGCAATGAGCATCCGTATTTTGTACTTGAGATCGAAAAATGTCTCATTGGTATACGCTTCCACCGGGGTTCGAACTTGCACCCTCTCGAGTGCGAACCAAAGGTTTTACCCATTAAGCCACAGCCACACGTTCTAAATGTTACCATTACAAAAATATTTTTTTTAATTTCTGGCCTGTAGTTCCTAAGACTACCGCATCCAAACAAACAAACAAACTCTTTAGCTTTATATCTAATTCTCGTGTCACAGTTTTCGTTGCCATATTCCTCCGAAACGGCTTGACCGATTTTGATGAAATTTTTTGTGCTTATCCGGTATCTATGAGAATTGGCCCACATCTATTTTTCATCCCCCTAAATGTTAAGGGGAGTGCAACCCTGATTTTTTTGACAAAACAACATTTGCCGGGTCAGCTAGTTATTAGTATAGAAGTATAGATATAAATATTTTAGTTTATTACTTCCAGTGCATCTAAATCTTTATAATACTAAGATGTACGACAGTAAACAGTTAGTGCACAACATTTAAAGTATAACAAGCCATGACGTTATACTCGTATATTTAAGTATATATTAGGCACGTCAACAATATGAATACAGAATAGAATAAACAATTCACATTAAGGTCCCGATTTGTTATTTTTTACTCCTAAATCATAGAATATTGATTATAAAGGCTAATAACGACTACAACTCTATAAAGTGTCCATCTCAGAACCGAGAGCCGTTTATAGAGACGGTAAGTGGTCTATTTAGTGGCGCCCTGGTCCGGGGGCATCTCAAGGCGCCGGCGATCGCCCCTCGCCCCCCTCCCTCCCCTCCTCCCCTGGCCCCTGGCCTGCAGGAGATTATCACCGGCTAATAACGTTTTTATTGTTTTATATCGCGCTCCGTCCTCTTTAATAAAGCTTAAACTGCGTTAAAACTCTCGTCGTTTTATAATTGTAATAACGTTTCTATTGTATTATTTTATAGGTGATTATGTTGCAGTGTCAAGAGAAATACATTACGATTAAAGATCAAAATAGAATTTAATATTATTAGTGTATAGTTACGGAAGTTGAAACAGAGCCAGATTGCGGTTTTAAGTGAGTCAATAATAATAATAATAAAAATGTTTATTTTCTCACCACAAGTTAAAATCTGATAAAGTTGAAATTTCTATAAAAATATACAAGATTTTGTGGGAGACTGGTGCCTCCGGCCCAATATAATAACTATTATACAGTAGTCAATAACGACTTTACATTTCCATTTTTTGTGAGATCCGTTTATGTTATGATTTTGGATGGTAGATGGTGTTTGTGTTATATGTATATATATGTGTGTGTGTACATATGAGTGTGTGTGCGTGTTTGTGTGTGTTTGTTGAGTATGAGTGTATACAGGTATGTGTTTTTATTTAATTATTATTTATTAAAGTTGGTCGAGTTATGTCAAACCAACATTCCTACCTAATGAAATAGTCAGTTGACTCTGTTTTGAGTTTTTTCCCCCATGGTAAAATTAAATTTTTCCCTGCTGTAGACAGATCACGTAGAGGTGCTACGAAGTGCTACACGCGCGTAGCGGTGCTACGAAATGCGATGTTGTACATTTCCTACAACTTAGTTGAGAAAAGATCTTTCTAAAAGACTGGTCGACAGATGCAATGACCGAAGGCTGGAGCTTACCTCGGCAAAGGACAAGTTTGGCCACACAGCGCGGTAATGCTGCCAGCCTAATTGGCACATTGCCCGCAGCCTCGGACTTAGATTTAACATAATATTAATAGTTTTAATTTCAGTTCAAATTTTATAATTTATTATTATATTTTGACTTATTTATGGATAAACGTGAGAAATGATATCGATATTTTTAAACAATATATCGTTTACTTTTCATAGCACTCACGACTATAACTAGGTTGATTCGGCCACAAAAGATATCCGATCTTCCTGAACAATATCGAAAAAAAAACCGCAGCGCAACCCAAACGAGTGCTAATAAAGCAATTACGTTGAGTGGTCGCAAACGGTAGTTTGTGGTAAATATATCGGTGGCAGGGCACTCTAAATGCCATTCCTACACTTTTTCACCATACACTGATATTAACATCACTAATAAGAGAGTATTCAACTGCTATCGCTTCAGTTGAGCCGATAGAATCCCACTTCTGAGTTATTAGTGCAATCGATTTTGAACTTTATTGCGTGGAATATAAAACATAGTTTTCTTTGACTATGTGGCGTTTTAAGGTACGTCGACCGGGGCCGCCGGAGGTCTACTATCGCTGGTATATTTAGAGGTATTTGCGGGTAGGCAGGTATTAATTTGGGTGCGTGTTATTATGATCCGGTGATGGATTGGCTGACTCAGCGTTTCGGTTTAAAGTTGAAACGAATTTGACGAAATATCAGCTATTAGGGCCCATTAGATATGTATTTAATAAATTACTGACGTCGGCTCCGACAATTATTGTTAAGTATTTTTATTAGAGACATAAAGTGTTATTACTTTTTTCTTTTACATGACTAACTAAATTAAATATATTTGGTTGTGATGCCTTAAAAATTCATTTAAAAAATGTCACCAGAAATTTTATCAAATAAACATATTTTATGTTTTGAGCAAAAAATAGTATTCCTTGGAAGACAATTACAATCAAAATACGATCTGTCCAATTTGTTCGAACAAAATTCGTTTAAAATTAACAAAATAACTTTGAATATATTCGACAAAATATTATCACACATCAACATCTACAAAAGATTTGGAACTACAAATTATCTACAAAAAAGCCATAATCGGCTTAAAGTCGCGGATACATCTGAAGATCTCTATCAGTGTGGACCCCAATGTTTGTAGTTTCGTGAACTTGAAACGCGGCGCTCGCCTATAATTTGCGGGCCGCTCGCTTGTAGATAAATTAATAAAGGCTTTAGATGATGGAATACTAAGCGGTTTTTAATTATTATATCTAACTTTGAGCAATTAGCTTACGATACATAATATTTTGTAAATCTTGTCTCACTAGGTTAGGTTACACGTAACGGAAAAAATCTCTATCATCATTTTAGTGGTGAGTCATTTTCGATACACAAAATATAATGTTTCTACAAGTTTATCGATACATTTTCCAGTACCTATATTATGTAGTATTCTCGCGGGTGTAAACCGAGTTATAGACGTCCGCGGGGGCGGGCGGGGGGCGGCCGTGCGGGGAGCGAGGGGGGGATGAGGTGTGAGCGGTCACTGCTCATTAGGCGCTTGTTCCGTCTTGTGATTGCTTGCGCGAGGTGGCGGGGTACGAGGAAATCGGCAGATAAACAATGTGGTCTTACGACTTACGAGGAATCACGAAATTAGAAGTTGCTTAGTCTTAAAATCGTATCGTCGTATTTAGCTGCTAAGTATGGGGTCGGACTCTCGTGTAATGAATCGTCGATAGATATTGTTTTTAATAATATTTTATCCTCGGATAATATTTAACCTTTTAATTATTGTGTTTACATAGCATCCCAAAGAAAAATGAAGGAAAAGACGTTACACATTCAGTCGAATATTCCAGGCTGCCCGTGTATGTAATGAGCGAACTAACACATAGGAACCTGATACGAAGATAAAAATTATCGCATTATAATGACCGAAATCATTTCAGTAAAAACCTAACTTTTAACCTAAGGTTTGGGGACTGTTTTATCTGTGCGTTTTGCATATACTATCACCGGTGGACACAAGTCGTCGGCGGCGGTGACGGGCCGTAACTCGATTCCGCGGAGATGACCGCCACCCCCTCCCCACCCCACCGCGCCGCCTCACCCCCCCGCTCGCCCGCGCTGAATGGCCTGCAAATTGCACGCGCTATTGTGTTAGCAGGTGACCAACCAACTTGAATTGGTCATCAGCTGGGAGTTACGGGCGTCTTGTGCTCGCAGATTGTTCGTTATAATGGAGTCACAGGTTTCAATTTGCAGAAGTTGAGGTATCGGAGGATGTTCTCGCAAGCCCTTCCCGGCCGGAAGATTATGTATAGGTATGTTTGATGTTTGAAGTTGAGCTCGGACTTGTTACAGAATTCGACCTGAATATACAAATTAAATAAGTTCGTCGAGTAGATCGATGATTTGGATTCATTTAGGGCATATTTCACCGCTTACAGATAATCTATTCTCAACTTTATTTGACAGATGTTGTATGGAAAATTTGACAAAAAAGTTGGGAATAGGCAGAACAGAAACTGTATCAGTAAGCGGTGAAATAGGCCCTTAGTTTTGTAGAATAAATCAAATTTAATTCAACAAGTTTGAACTAAATAATTAACGGAATAATCGACAGAAGCCACAACATTTAATTAAATATGATTTAAGTCGACGTGTTATTATGAATATGCCAGCAGTCAATAGAAGTACTGTGTTCAACGAACCCGTGTGATGCATTTTATACTAAAATCAACTGAATATTAAAATTTAAAAATCATATCAAATAATGACCAACAACCCTGCCGACGCTGCGCTGACCACGCTACACCGGATAACACGGACAAGTCTCGCCTCCCCGACGGCGCCCCGCGCCCCCCGCGCCCCCCGCGCCCCCCGCGCCCCCCGCACCTCCCGCCAATCTGTATCGTCTCCTGCCCATCTCATTACGAGATCTAATGTTTTTCTCCGGGTAATTACCGTCTAACTCTTTGACTCGTTAATCGGCGGGTAATTGCGTCGCAACAATCGGGCGACGGAGGGGATGGGGGGAGAGGGCGGGGGCCAACGCAGAAAGGATAATTCTATGATCAAAGCCTGACAACTACAGGTGTGTTAGGGTGACCATCGGCGGTATATCCTTAACAATATATTTAGGATTATCATAAACGTTGAGTTTTTCCTAAAATGCTTTAGAAATTAACTTCACGTGTTTGTTACTTTTTACACATAGATGCTATGTAAGTACTATTTTTTTTATTACTTTTACGGTTAAAAACTTTATTTCTTAAAAAAAAATTACAGTGATTCACTTACTTGAGAATATTAATAACTAGTTATATTAGTATTCAGCATTCTTATACTAGTGCAAGACACAGTTTAGATAAAAATTTAACTTAACTACATACTTACAGTTTGGTATACAATCTAAATTAACACACGGTATACGCCATATCACAGACATATCGCGCGATAAAGTTAACTACACTGCATAACTAAATATTATTGTAAACTTTTCACATTGCATTATATTAAAAGAACAAGAACAGAGTTTAAGTTATCTCAATAGGAGCTTACGTCTAAATTAGTTTAATTTTTTTTTGTTTACAAATGTTGGGTACGTAAATAAACTATCTAAGGATCGCGCACACTCTCAAGACATACTTCAACATGCGGAAGATATATAAGATTATTAAAATATTTAAGATTTTCTGCTATAAACATAACAAAATGTATTATATTAATTCAATTATCATTCAATTGAGACAAGTACTACAAGCAGCACTCATTCATGGTCACCGTTGCGCAGTCCAATATTTGTGGCCGTGCGGTAGTGCAGCGCAGGCCGGGCAGCGGCGGGCGGCTGCGGGGGCGGGCGGGGGCGAGCGGGGATGTTGTCATATGAAATTATATTATTTAATGTTGGTCCGGTCTGTTTGTATGCGGTTAACGTGTCCACTCTTTACCTTTGCTCGTGTAATGTAGGCCTTCGCTTTTAAAGGTTCGTTAATTAGATGTTTCAGGATTAACAGAATGTAATTTGGTCGCAAACACAATGGTTTTGTAATGTGTAATTTAATGTGTGATACGCGAATGAAAATACGATGACTTAATTTTTATTAATGATGCGCCCTTGATACATTTTTTTAACATATGAAAATCCGTTGTTTATTATTCACCGGTGACATACTATATTCCTTGAATTGGTACCTACTGTATTTAACTCCATATATTTTTTTTTAATTTTCATAAATCCTCTAATAACATACTACAAATACGATAATTGCTTAAAGCGGACACAAATACTTCGTTCGAGGAAATGGGAAACAAGAGTAATCTATTGCGAATAATATTTTAATTAAAACAACGAGGCAAATCTAAATTGGAACTGGGCTCAATAATTAATTGATCCAATACGGAGCGAACAAAGTCCCCCGCCCGGCGTCAGACCGCAGTGCGGGCGGGGCGAGTGCGGAGTGAGGGCTGGGGCGGGGGGTGAAGAAACCAATCAATGTCAGTTAATTGGCGCTTTAATGCTGCCTCATTCAACAATTACAGCGCTCGCTGTCAACTGACAGGTGCGTCAGGCGGCGCAGTCGCGCGCCGGGTAGGGGGATGTCGATGACCATTACTAACAATTGTAATTCAATATAAACATAAGTTTCATAATGATTTACGTTGAAGAGCAGATCAGGATTATGGTTAATTAAAAGCCTCTAATTATTTTTAATTTTTTGCTTATATAACAAAACTTAGATAACAGGAGATTTTTCATTTCGTTTTAATATATCGTAGTGTAACTTGTATCTAAGCTCATTATTAGCCCACAAAGATTTAAAATTTGTTTTGCTGAAACAAATTCCAATATCCGTTTTAGGAGTACCACTGGGCAACAAATTAGGCCTTACATTTTACTGAATGTATACATTTGATTATACAGGTCTAGTAAATTGTTTTATAATGAAAATTACGAAATTAGTTTGTGTCTATCGACATTAAACTATCGACTACGGACATCACTACAAGCCAAATGTTTTGTGGCGGTTGTTAGCCTCCCCCCCTCCCCACTTATCCCAATCAATGTGGAACGCAAACTCGTTTAACTCGGCGTTCGCTCGCCATTAGCTCGTTATTCTGACTTAACCGGTTACGTTTGCTCTCAGACTGTTTGTGGCGAGCTGTGATTAAATATCCCCCTCTGCGCCCCTCCATCGCACCCCCTCTCCCCGCCGAGACCCGACGCTAATGAGATTTCCGACACTTTGTACAATACATACACACATCCATTTCGTTTAAACCCGCCGATATTGAGTGACACGCTTATAACTTGTTAATTGTTTAAGTTTGGAACATGTGAAACTTTAAAACCACTTTTGAGGGCCATAATCATGATTAATTTTCGTTATTAATTTATACCAGCTCAGACGTGGTGTTTAAAGTTGTTAAAATACATGATTAATATGTATTGGTTGTTTTCCAACAAGGAACAGTAACTACATAGCAAAATAGAACCACAAAATATAACAATCAGTGTTACCGCATATATATGTTTATAAGCTAAGTTCCAAGAAACATTCGAAACGTTACATACTTTGAGTAGGCCCGAAAATTATGATATTTTGCTACAATATGTTCAGAGTGCTATATATTTTTTTCATTAACGAAAATGTTCGGCAAAAAATTGTAAAGAAAATTTTTAATTAAGGCAAACTCGGCGAGTAATTTAGTAAGGGGGAAAGGGGAGGGGCGAGGTAATTGCGGGCAACAAAGAGTGTGAATAAATAATAAGAGACAACAGCGACGGCGGCGGCGCTCGTGAATCATTACGTCATAAAAACAGCAAATTGATTACGTCGAGTGAGGGGGGGGGGGATAGGGGAGGTGCAAATTAAGCGATGTTTAACAACCAACGACCAACAACTTGAGCAACGGGACTACATAATATGACTTTCTCACGTTGTTTCTTTAACTTGCAAGTAAAACTTTAATTATGATGCATCAGTGGAGAGCCATGCAATAACAAGGAGTACACCATTTTCATTGATTATAATAAACATGTATTACTGAAACTGCTTTGAAACTGCAAAGCAGTTTCTCCAGATTTTTTGGTGTTTTACTTTAGTGAGAGCTTCTGTTCGTAATTTTAACATAAGCGTACCTCTTTAAACAAAAATAGTATATTTAATTTTTAATTTATTATATAATAATACACGCGGGTGACCATTCCACAAGACAATCAGAGAACTTGAAACAGATACAGATCGTGGATCAATGGAATTGGACTTATATGGAATTAACATATTCCGACCTAATGAAGTAGGTCCGTCAACTGGATCTCTTTCAATTTCCCCCAATGTACATAATATAATATATCGAGGATATGCAATTAAAAATAATGAAAAATCGTCGCGTATCCATCGAGTGCTGTACGGTAATGGCGGCGATTGTCATCGCGACATTCAATTACAAGTCGATATCTATAGTGCCATCTACCCGCGTAGCTGATACACATCGCAGCTCATGCTAACATTCTACTCGTAGATATATTACTAATGTTCCACAAGAAAATTATGACTTAATTGGTTATGTAACTATTGTAATACCAAAAATTGTATTTGACCATAAACAATTTATAATTTTTGGGATATATGATGAGCTTTTAAACGTGTTAAACGTAGGTTTCATATTTATTTTCGTACATTAGGAATGCAATTTTAATTTTATTAGTATCCAAAAGAAGCTTGAGTAGTCAATAGTGATCTGTAGTGAAGTTAGCGGTGAGTTCCACGTGAGACTTGTTGACGTCGCGCGGCGTTACGTCGGGCCGGGCGCGGGCTCCGCGACAAAGGGACAACACAAAGCGCGCGGCAAAAACCGGGCGCGCGCCATTGGTCGCGGCGCGTGACGTCATCGCCCCGCCCCTAGCAACGCGCGAGATGAGCGGGACGCCCGCCTCGCACTATAGCCCCGCTAATTGAAAGTCATATCTGCGTCGGCCCAACATAAAGTCAACTTTGCGGCGAGTGTGTACCGTCCGTCGGCCGCTCGTCGCTCGGTGTGATGATGTCGACCTGCTCCGTCATAACGACTCGCTAATTAGTTTAACATCACTTTAGTTCATTAATTACATAATTACCACTCGATGATGTTATTGGTGTTCAAATTATGTCATTATTTTCTTTTATACAATCGGTACTCATTATAATGAGTAATGAGGGAGTAGATGGGGATTTCAAAATATTAAGCCGTCGCAGTGGCATTTGATAACTTCTTGAAAAATTCTTAACCATAATGTTATAGATATGCCGTATTGGTTGAATTAGTTTTCAAGGAGTAAAATTGAATGGGCGAATTTTTGCCGCAAGTTAGAAATAACAAGAAAACCTTAATTAGCGTTATAATTGAATCAAAACGAATTATAAAACTTTTCGTCTGGAGGCGCAACAGACGAAACAATTACGGCAAGAATACGCGAGGGCGTCGGGAAGTCAATCGGAAGGAATAAGATGCCAATACGCGGCACAATCGGACCCAATCAGCGCGCACTATCGGTTAGTGCACAAACGAAATCCGAAAATTCGCACTCGGCGGTGGCCCCGCCCCCTGTGCGGTGCGGTGCGGCGCTCGGTCGAGGCGCGGGCTCAGTCGACCGCGGCGCCGCACGCAGCATGGACGCGCCCGACTCGCGCGACGCCAGCCCGCGCGCTAGCCCCGTACACGTGTTGGACTCGCTGCGCATGGGCATGCTCTACCAGCACATGCAGCTCACTCATATGCAGCTGCCGCCCGCGCCCAGACACACCATCGACGCTATACTCGGTCTCAACAGACGTCGTGACGAAGAGCCCGTCTCACCCGGGGCCAACGAGAGTGCCGGTGAGTAGAGTGTGACTTGCGTATGAGTGATCCGAATAGAAGAAGCCCCATATTTGTCTAGCTTCTCTAGGCAGTGTCGGTGAGTACGGTGACCACTAGGATGTAAATAAAAAATTATGCAGAAATAGTCTAATATGCGAATATGTATGATTTCTTTCTTTCTTAAAACAAATCCATTGTTATTGAAAACGATGTAGTCTAATCAGATTTTTGATTAAATTGAGAAACATAAAATGACAAACCCTTAAATTAGTCACTTAGAAAGAGAGATCCAATATAGATTGTGACGTCAAAGTCTATAAGCTGCATGCAAGTTCACACCAAATAATGTTTTGAGAGACAGAAATAGGTAGAAAATTTAAATCGCTAATATTTTATTTATTTATCAACAGAATGCAGAGATTTTTTGTCATTCTGTATATATATTTATGAGCGCACTATCATAATACTTTGCATTTAATAAGCTTTGTTTTATACACATCTTCCCTACATCTAGATAGAGTTTTGATGACAAGTAGAGTCAAACAGACTCAGACCATGAAAGAGTTTACATTATATCGAAATAACTTAGCTATCTCATATTTCGCAACTTCAAGTGACTCTACCCTAGAGCATCGGTGATAATAGTGTAAATTAAACAGAGTTTAAATCATTTAAACGGTAAATAGATTGACACATACAGCATTCTCAATTATTATACTCGTAGTCTTTGGAACTCGACCCTCGCGCAAATATCTGCTCTATGATTTTTACTAAATACTTTTTTACTTCGGTGTTAGTATCTTTTTAAAGGTTACCTCTAAAGTGGGTTCATAAAATTTCATTAATCAGTAATACATTAAACAACATAATTGTTCCTTTCTTAAAATTATAACAAGTGGGTGAAAACAAAACCCATCAGTTCTGTTTTGTGCTACTAGCATTTATACATAATATTATTTACAATTATGTAACAAACATTGATAAAATTAGTTTAAATTTGTTTAAAACTATTTTTTTTATAAAAAGCCCCTCTTATAACAATATCCTTAGGCCTAAAATGTTTATGGAAGTTGTTCACGATGATAAATCCTTACGTGAATAAATCTTAAAATAACGGAGTACATAATATACAGAAAACAAACATATTTAATTAAATAATATTATAATAAAATAATTGGATTATACAAACGAAATGAATTGAATTGTTCATAACATTAGTGTGCATAACATTATTTTTAAACAGTCTTCCGTCGCATCTGCGATGTAAAAACACTATCAAAAGCTGTTGAAGAAAAAGAAAACTTTTTTCAGTTTGACTAAATTTAAATTATTAATAGTTCCATTTTAATTATATTTTACAATTAACGATGTCACTAGAAAATTACAAAATTTATTGAATGAAGAATTTAAACAGAGTACTATATAATAACGTAGGTATGATTATTACCATATCTATGATAAACTAGCTGACCCGGCGAACTTCGTACCGCCTTAGCGTAGAAATGATGCACTACTTTATATTGTGTACCTGAGC
>JAOTAV010073089.1:0-13280 GCA_026546445.1 Cyclargus thomasi | reverse complement strand
CAATTTTCAGCCAAATCCGTTCTGCCGTTCTTGAGTTATAAGTGGTGTAACTAACACGACTTTCTTTTATATATATAGATTATTAACTAGATGATACCCGCAACTCCGTTGTGCGGTAAAGTTTGATTATCGCGAAGGAACCGCACATTTTTCCGGCATAACAAGTATCCTATGTCCTTCCCGGGACTCAAAGTACCTCCCTATCACGATAAGATAATACAGACAGACATATTCTCATTTAGAATGTTAGTATGGATATGGAAGTATATACTAATTTTGTAAGTTTCGATTCCGCACTTAAACAGTCTGTAAATATGGCGTAAAAGATAAGGATTCTTGTGCAAAATTCTGGTCTCGTGTATCCTATACGAGTGTCCCAGATATTAATACAGGCTGTGGAATATTCGATGGTCTTTTTTGAGTATTCCGTGCCCGCTGAACCGAAACCTGATATCTGAATTTTGCATACGGCATCAACGGAGAACCTTTATAATTTGCGACCCAGAACACGAACACCTACCTTATGTTCGATGGTATAAAATTCAAATCCGTGCAGCAGATGGTTTCGGGATACAAACCTAACTTGGTGAAGTTGTACACCCAGCGGAATATTTGTGCGCTTTATGGCCTAGGTATTAGAGTAGAATTTGGCGGTACATTTTGGCGGTGTGTCCGCGCATGCGCCGTGAACTCAGAGCTCCAGCGACCTGCCGCCTGCTTCAGTACCAGAAATCGTGTCCAGTGAACGAGTCTCTTGAGTTCTTCAATCTTCTGTCTTCCTAGTATGATGCTACGATTTTCTATCTACAGAATTATTATGTCTGAAACTGAAATAATTTCCTCTTGAAAGCCGGAAACGCACTTGCAAGTTGCAACTCTATTGACTTTGCGAGTATCCATTGGTGATGGCACTTGGGGGTTGCTTTTCATCAATCAACTCTTTTGCTTGTGTGATCTTTAATGTTATAAAAAATAGACTACATACTAAAATACTATTAATTAATACTCTAAAAATTTACTCTTTACTTAACTACGACGTATTTTTGTACGTTTTATCTCTGTAATAGTCGGTCTTATTGACTAATGTTTTCGGTCAATCTAGTAACGGTCATTAACCCTTTTTTAAAAATTGTCTCTTTCTATACAAACCACGATTAACAAATAGCGAACAAAGTGTTTTTAGTGATGTTTTTTTGTCACTTTATTCTTGTGAATGCGGGTTGTAATAGATCATAACAATTTTTTGGACAGAGGGCTAGTGACCGCTACCACCTAAATTGGCCGAAAGCACTAGGCCTATATAAATAAATAAAGCCACATCAGGTAATTATCTTAAACTTCATTAAAATACAAATGCTTAGGCTATAACTTTATCGCAGGTTCTGAGAAAGGGGACTAAGGATTGCCTCTCGTAGAGATCGTAAAACTTCATCGTAAACCCTAATGCTAAAAAACGTAAAGAAAATATATTCGCAGAATCTGAAGTACATGTAAGTTGAACCCATGTTGACACGCATTTGCTTTTCTTACAAAAAAATTAATATTGTTAAATCTACCTTTAAGATTGTTTCAAAACTATTGGCGCGATAAAATAAATTTAAAATTTTGATACTTTGAGACACGGATTAGGTTTGGTTACGTTAAATTCTTGTGGAAAATTTTTGGTCTTCTTCACTATCGGCATATTCAAACAGATGACAGACGAGCACGATAGCGTAGTATACTCGCTTCTGTTCGTCATCGTATTTTTGTAGTTACTAGAATTTTGTAGAGACCTAGTTAGTACATTTTGTATATTAGGAAAAACGTTGAAAAAATTAATGGCACCATTTTTTATTTTAAGCGGTGGGATAAGCTACAGCGATATTAAGGTTATAAAAAAGAAATCGCTTTGATAAAGTGGGAGAGTCATGCTTCGGCACGAATGGGCCGGCTCGACCGGAGTGATACCCCGGCCTCCCAGAAAACTGGCGTGAAACGGCGTTGTGCTGTATTTCGTTCACTGAGTGTGTTTACCAGTGGCCCAACTTCCCTATCCCTATTCCCTATTACCTCATAAAGACCGTCAACGCACTTGCGACTCTTCGGATGTTACGAGTGTCCATGGGCGACGGCAGTTGCTTTTCATCAGGTAACCCATTTGCTTGCTTGCCCCCTGAATGTCATAAAAAAAAAAACAAGATTTATAAGAAAAATTCGAAAGGTTGTAAAAATTGTAGTTATTCGCTTCTTCCACTTATGTCTTCAATTGGTTTTCGACGCAACGAAGTTGTTGGCAACATCTAGGAAATAAACGTGATTCGAGCGAGCGAATTTCCCAGAAGTTAGTTTAGAATTGGTCACGAGTTGGAAAATTTGATCACGTGCACTTTTAATAGGGGCGTTTGTGAGGTCAATAACTCTTGTTAAAGTTGAGTCGATTAGTTTAATGTTTTTTAAGTAAACAACTATTTAAAAGTCTACTGCACATTCTCTAACCTGGCTGTAGCGGTTATTGACCCTCTGTATAAATTTATCATATTTAATTGTTATCTACACCAACTGTGATTAACAATGAAGATTCAGATGTTTTTAGACTAAGGTCGATTGCTCACCAACACCGTTAACCGGGAACGAGAATATTGCGGCCGGATAAAATGCAACTTTATGACATTGACTGAGGGTTTAATTTTCCTCTACGTCGATACTACGGCGACATTTACAATATCACTAGAAAATGAAACTTATAGCCTAAATCATAAAGTTGAATTTTATAGGGCCGGAATAATCTCGTTCTCGGCTGACGGTGTAAAGGCAAAGTAAAAATATTCGCACTCGAGTCGAGATCTGCTCGACTCTAACGGCATCATTCCACGTTTGTTAACAGTAGGACGCATCGTCGATTACGAGTAAGGCTCATGAAGGGCTAGAATGAGTCAGTAGACATAAGAAAGTTTAGAAATCTTATAATTTTTCTGGATATAACCTCAGTTTTCTACCGTCCCTAGGAGTCTCCTACACCCTAGAAAGGAAAAAGGAAGTTTCTTTCTTATCTCGATTTCTTCCGTCATCGAAAGTAAGCATGGCGATTGGCTATTAGAATCTGCGGTATTTAACCGTTGCTATGAAGAAAGATTCTATTTTGTTTCTGTGGCGGCCCACAATTAGCCTAACAATCCTGCATCGCGGTATCGAAGTTTCGGCGAACGGTGAACATACAATATACGAGTATATAGAACGACTGAAATGACATCAGCGGGGCTTCGGCCCTGGCCGAGCATGCTATGTCGCTCGGCCGGAAGATCTTCCTTTGCGGCGCCTACCCATCGCAACATTTCTTTTGTCGACATTGAAACTTGAGTCGAGGAGTAAGCCATGCTCGGTTATAAGAAATTTTCACATAGTTAGAAACTGCTATTATCTTTCTCCGAAGCATCGACAAGGCAACGCCATGCTAAAAGTTCTTTCTTCTAAATGGTACTTGTTTGGTCTTTACATAAGCGTTTAATGCATTTCATTGGCCTCTTCTTGCACACATCTTTACATTAGGAACAAGATAAATAACATCATTAGGATGCTGCGTCTGGTCTTGTTTTTGTCTCCTAATAATTCTTGCGTCCCTGGTCCCATTGTTAACGACTTCTGTAGTGCTGTTTCTTCTTTTATGGGACGTGCCAGAATTTTATTACCAAGCAAATGCAAATGCCATCATGTCCTTTAAAGACTGGCATTCTGATCCTGAATTCCGATATCTGATAGATACTGACCGTGATAGAACAACACAAACTATGCTAATATCATATCCATGCAAGCATTTAATCGGAGGAAAAAGTATTTAGTTCTACTCTAGGTCAGGTAGCTAACCTAACCTAACCTATACTTGTATACGAAAGATAGGTGCGTCGCTAGTTACGTCAGTCGAACTCGCACTTGGGCAATTTTCTAGATATTATTATAACCTGTGGCTCTCTGTGATAATGTAGTTATCTAAAGATGAGAGAATTTTTGAAATCAGATCAGTACTTTTTGAGTTTTTTTTTGTAAGTAGTAACATTCCTACCTACATGAAATACAAATCTTTACTCTTTATTAATAGTAGACGTTCTTGTCCATAACCCATTTCGTTGATTGTGCATTGTCCAATGTACCTAGAACAAACCCTTTTTAATATTTTTAGCCGACTTCCGAAGACGAGAATGTTTTGGAATAGCTTTTCGCATGAAATTTATTCATTAGGGGGCGTGTTATTTTTGCCTGGAAACGAGATGAAAATTAATAAATAATTATAATAATAATACAGTGAACAGTCTAGAGCGTATTCATAATGTTGACTCAATTATCATTCTGTAATAATTATACCACGTATATTGTGTTTATGGCTTATTACAACATTTTGTATTAAACTCTATTACTACGCGATAGGGGCTAAAATAGCTTGTCGTTATATCGGTGAATAGTAATGAGACGCAATTTTGAACTCTTTGCAGTGTTTGTAAAGGTCACAATGGCGTGTGCAGGCGGGAGTAATATATGGCGAACAGGTGTCGCCGCGGGGCGCGTGAATTAGTGTAATATCTGCATGAGATTACTGCAAAAGCCGAGTTTACACCGTACTGTGTATGGCGATTGCCGTGTCAACTCGCCTTTAAAAAAGTTATATACTCGTATAGTGTTATGTATAGTTATGTATAGTATAGTGTGATTTTTTTTACAGACAGGCACGTCAAAGTTGTAAGTCTTGTCGGATGTTGTATATATACAGTGCTATGATTCGCGTATTAGTATTAACTCGAGGTCGCCCTGCTGTCGAAATTCGCCCATAAATATTTAAATCTATCGTGTAGAAGAGCTATAAAAAAATCAAATAAAATAAACATTTTCAATTTAATAACAGACTTCAATTTGGTATAAAAGTCTCTTTACCAGGACATTAAATTTAATTAAAAAAAATCAAACTTCAATCACACTAACAAAAGAGTATTTCGTGTATGATTATCGTGTCATGTCAATATATTGTAATGTGTGTAGTGTGTATGGTGTATTATTTTTGAAATATATTCATAATAAAAGTATTTTATTTTTAAATATTGGTATTCCAAGCTCCTCGTCTATATCAGCTATAACTGGGAGAAATTTTATGCTTTTAAATCTACGCGTCTTTCGTAAAAATGTGTACAAAGTTTTCCGCTCGCATATAAATAATTATAGATTACTCGAAATAAGAGCTGTAGAAAGACAAAAATCTTTTAAAACTATATATTATATGTATATCGTAATTAGGAACTCTACTCTCAAACGACACACTCAAATATTCGGACTGGACCGAATGCTCCTACTCTAACAACCTCATTTCACGTTTATAAGAATAGGATTAGCTTTTGCCCGCAACTTCGTTCGCGTGAAGAAGTATGTTGAATATTCATGAACAACTTTCAACCCGTAAAGGGTTTTTTTCAGTCCCAAAACAAAATTTCGGGACTGAATTTTACTAAATCGCGTCTTAGAGAGTACCTTCGAACCCACTTGTGGTTTCTGAGTGACCTTTCGCTTTTATATGCATACATTTCATATGTATAATGGGGGAAATTTAAAGATAGCCAGTTGACGGACCTACGTCATTTGGTCGGAATATGTCAATTCCATATAAGTCGAGGTCTGTCGGCTGAATTTGACATAACGCGACAAAATTACTGTGATCCTCGATCTGTATCTCTTGCAACTTCTCTGATTGTACATATCTGTACCGGCAACGCACTTGCGACTCTTCGAATGTCACGAGTGTCAATGGGCGACGGCAGTTCCTTTCCATCAGGTAACCCGTCTGACCCGGTAACCCGTACAATTCGTCATACATCGCGGACTTAAAGTTAGGAACACTCGTATTAAATTAAACTTTTATTTTTTATTTCTGCCTATCTATATTCACAGTGGTTACACGGTCAGTTCGGCATCAGTTCGTTCCATCAGTCAGACTACCGCCGAACTGATGGAATCCGAAACTGATAACAAACTGACGAAACACATGTTTTCTTTGGCGATTGAAGTAACGCTTGCTATCAGTTTCCCGTCATTCTCTACACAGCGATGGAATGAACTGATGCGTATTGCCTATACCTTTATTGTAAAACCGGGCAAGTTACCTTCTTCATAGGAATTTTCCTGGGTAAATAAGATGAGATTTAAATCCGTAACATAACTAGGTAAACGATGTTAGGAGTTAATTAATGATAGAACTAACCTCGAGTTACAATAACTGACGGTTAACTTTCAAACGACCGTGGCCGATTATACCGATGGTTTATTTATCGCTTGTTTACTAAACTGTGTTTAGTAGGCATCGTATTAGAGTGTTGTTTCTTACATTATATTTTTATTGAGATTTATTATTATTAATAATAATAATATATTTATTTGCATAAAATGTGGTACAAAAGGTGTTAGAGTAAAATTAATAAACAGAGTTTTATATTATTTTATCGAGGAAGGCTACAGACTATATAACATCACGCTACGACTGACTGAATGATTCAACTTATATAAAGGATGCCGTAAAAACTTTATGCTACGCTTAGGGCCTTTTATGAAAGAGGAGAAGCGAGCAAACAGGTCATCTGATGAAAAGCAACAGCCGTAGTTCATGGACACTTGTAAGTTGTAACATCAGAATAGTTGCAAGACCGTTGCCGGTCACTCTTTTAACACTTTCAATCCCGTTAGGCAATCATCTAGTTTTAAAAACATTCATGGAAGTTCTTCGTTTACGATTTCGACACTCCCGGGGCTGCCGGCTTATCCCTTAATCCGGGATGAGGCGGAACATTACTCATCGGTCAAACGCTCCCGGGAGACCGGGATGCAGAGGTCCTCTGTCCCTCTCACGCGGTGTCGTATTCAAATCGGCTTTCACTCATTTCTAAACTTTTTGAGTTCAGGATGAGTTAGCGTGGACTAAACAATTATGATGGTTAGGAGTTAGGGTCTCCCTAAAAAAAACTATGATCGCACTACCTAAATTTTTAGTGAAGAGCGATAGATGGTGAAATATCAAAATCCAATTGAGTAATATTATATTTTGAGTACGCCTATTAGTTTAATTGTAATTTACACCTTAAAATGCAGCAAACAATGCAGGCAAAGAAAAATAATAATTTACTATGAAATTGAAAACCAGTTTCTTCGAGGAGATTGAAATTCGTGTAATTTCCATGCACGTGTAAGCCGCAGATATCAATTACTGAACCCGCGACCGCATGTAGCAATTTACCACTGAACCAGCCGGTGCAGTCTTCCGGGTTTTAACCGCCTCGCGCTCCATGTGAGCCTGGTACAATTCGTACCACCGGATATGGCGGAAAACTTTTCTTGGACTTGAATTATAAACGCACCAAATTTCTAATTTCTCTTGGTTATTAAGATATTTATCTTAATGACTCTTAATCAACAAGCATTTTTTCGATAAATAAGTTTATGCTTTGTAAACTACTCCTGCGTGTTAAATATTTTTGGTGCAATTTCTAGTGAGTCCAAGAAGGACTCACCAGAAGGCCTAAAAAGGTTCTAGTAACAAAAATGCAAAGAAATTGCTCTGTAATTTATTTTAGTACATTTTGCTAAAAACCGAATAGTTTTAATAAAATGGTTACTTAAAAATTAATTTAAATTGATTGTGAAATCATTGTTTTGCAAAAAATTATTTGAAAAGAAATGACGAAATGAATTTCTCCTAGCAATATGACCCATTTAGGCCTCCACACGCGCCTCCACCAGGGTTCGAACCTGCACCCTCTCGAGTGCGAAGCAAAGGTCTTACTCGCTACGGGCTACGGCCGCTCTAAATCATTTCGTCGATTTCTATTCAAAATATTGAATACTGCTTTCATAGCCGTTGCAACTCGCACAAGCGGCGCAACTCGCACAGGCGGCGCCTGCGCATAAAAAACAACGCCAATAATATTATGATTGAAAACGCCAGATGTTCCAGCCGTTTTATCACCTACTGAATAAGTAGGAACGTGTCTGTTGCGCCATGTCCAGTATTTAAGCGTACACTCCGGTATTTCCGAGGCCTGTCCAGTAAAAAGTAAACGAATATACCGGACAGAAAAATGACCATAATGACCATCTACTCGTCATGAACCAACGTGTAAAAAGCATAGAACAATCCCACCAACGCCCTATAGTTAAGTTAAAATTCCGATCCTCGACGCCAGTGGCCGCGACCCGATTAAAATTGATTTTTTATGTGTCGCGCCGCCGGCAGCGAGGATCGGAATGTTAACTTTATGATGACGGCATCAAAATTAGCTCAACATTACAAGTTTCTTAAACAATACGGTGCAAGTTCCACGAACTGTTGACTAATACTATTGTGTAACGTGCAACACTAATGTGCCATCAACGAAGTTTCTTCATAGCCAGTTGATGCACCTTACTAATTCCATAGCGTTATTTTCAAACCCAGCCGACAGGTCACAGCTACCAGACAACATAATATTATTATTCCAACCAAATGACTTAGGTGCTTCAACTGGCTTTGAACCAATTTCTTCGAATGTATTATACGTTCTGACTTCCGATGATCCAACGTACTTTGATTTTATGACCGGCCGAATTTATTTTCTAACTTCTACACTACTACTGTAGCTTTAAATAAAGTCAATTTACGTTTACGATTCTAATGAATTCGTTTTATTTTTCAGGTAACGGAACATAAAACTCTACGGTAAATAAAAGTACCTAGACCACGTACATCTACTCCAATGCTCTGGAGCAGACGCGTCGCCTGATGGTAAGTGATTGCCGTCGCCTGAATCGTACGTTGTAAATTACTGCCATTAGAACATATGGTTCTAAAACAGACTACAACTAAAATCCCAAAGTTGTGCAGCTATCGTATTGGTACATAAATACGAGTACATCTTATCTTACTAATATTATGAATGCGAAAGTTTGTGCCTTGTGAATGTTGTGTATGTTTGTTACTTCTTCACGCTGAAACGGCTCCGATGTCGATAAAATTTGGATTGGAGGTAGCTGGTATCCTGGAATATCACTTAGGGTAATTTTTAATCTACTCGAGATACTCGACTAAGCCGCGAACAGCACCACGGGGCACAACTAGTATTACATGTAATATAAGTTTTTTTATGGTATTTCTTCATAATCGGCGACACAAAGAATGGCACGCGTGCACTATTGTGTAGGGGGCTCTGCTTGCCGATCATCGCGTTTGATCAACTCCTTGACAAAGTACTGCCATGTACTAGGAACGATTGTGCATTCTTAGGGTTCCGTACCCAAAGGGTAAAAATGGGACCCTATTACTAAGACTTCGATATCTCTCCGTCTGTCTGTCTCTATGCTATATCTCAAGAACGGTAATAGCTAGAGAAATGAAAAAGGTTAAAAACGGTACCCTATCACTAAGACTTCGATATCTCTCCGTCTGTCTGTCTCTATGCTATATCTCAAGAACAATAATAGCCAGAGAGTTGAAACTTTCACGGAATATGTATTTCTGTTGCCGCTATAACAACATAAACTAAAAACAAAATTAATTAAACATTTAAGAGTAGCTCTAGTATAACAAATATGTTTTTTGTTGATAGAATCTTAAGACTTTGCATAGTCGTCGATTATGCAAAGGCTGCATTACGAAGTAGCTAACGCTGTTGTCTTGTGATCTAAGCCTCTGCTTAATGACTCAGTCAGTCAGTCCCATGAGTTTAATAAAATGTCTAGCTTGTGGCTATTTTCGATACACTTCGATAGCAGCGGTGCCGTTGACACCCTGGTCAGCACAGCCCCCCTAGACAATCGTTACGATATCGTTTACGATAATCACTTGGCATGTTTTTGTATGGGGTTGACATAGACGATACGAAACAAGCGAAGCGATTATCGTAAACATTAATCGCTTCGCTTAAGACTTAGATTTAGCTTAGTAGTATTCAATATATTGTAGTCATATATATATAGTAGTCATAATAATTTCGGTCATTGCAACTTTGTGCTTTGTACGGGGAGGGAAAATCTGGTATTTCCTACATTAATTTCGTTGCGGGTCCCAAGACAGCTTTAGCACGTCCCTCGGGCTCCCTGAGGTCACATCAAAGGGTTTTCGTGGTTGGATACCGCTGCTGATCCTGGCGACACAGGAGATGCAGTGGTGAGAACGTGTGGTGGGCCAAAGCCCGTTTAAAAAAACGTTGATCGCTTGCCACTTGTCTAAGTGGGCTGGTCAGCCCTGTAGAGCCACTGTTGTACCTTCACGAGAAATCCCAAAAGTACTTAGTCATTACCTATTAGAATTTATTTAGCTCCCAAACATTACAAATCGAAATTTTTCAAAGTAGCAATATGAAGAGCTGCTTGTCAGAGCATAAAATTCGAACTAATATTGACTCGCCGAGGTTTGTTCAGCTGTTGTTGAAGTGGCCATAAAATGTGCCGTATGTTGAATATTGTTTACTCAAATTACTATGCAATTCGTCTTAATTTTAATGCTAGCTAAGTGTCTGAAAGGTTATAGTTTTAGTATTTGGTCCGGTCTTAGTCTTGATTCTTAACTAAAATATTTCGTATAGTATATTTTCGATACCATTTTTCTGAAACTTTCAACATCCATATGGCGCGTTTAAACTCGACCTGTTTTAAATTTTCCCGAATATTTTCTAAAATAACAGGCGTTCTCTTTCTTACTCGTATATGCGACCAATTAGATAGATATAAAACCGCTACTCCTCTTGAAAACTTTTTCACCAAAAAATTCAAGATTAATTAAAAAAAAATCAAAATAAAAAAAAAGAATTTCCGGTAATAAATGATGCAAGGAACCTTTAAACAGTGCCGCGTTGCATTTAAAGGTCTCGGATCTGAGTCAGCGCCTATTCGTGCCTGACTCACGTTTGACTAACGACATACATGTTGGTATGACTTTAGGTTATGTAGTGTTTCCATAAGCGTTCACGTCCTAAAGTACTAGAGTTGCATAAGCCTGAAGGTGGTTAAATGTCAGAAATAGCATTTAACTAAACATTTAATGGCGCCGTTGATATCAACGAAATGAGTTCTAAATAAAAATATTTTTAATACGCACAATGGCATCTTAAACAGTTTCGGGAGTACGGCCCATGTATCGAAAAAATTGGCCAAGTGCGAGTTGGACTCGCAAACCGAGGGTTTTTTTAAATTTAACCAGTTATTACAGAAAACAGACCACGTATTGGAAACTATAAAAACCTTTGTCCTGAACTATATACATTTAGGAATCAACGTACAGCTTAAACCACTGATCGTAGAAAAATGAAATTTGAGGGGAGTGATCTCCGTATGACAAACGTGACTAATGAGAATCGATTTTTCGAAAATCGTCTCCTAAGGGGGTAAAAAGGGGGTTAAAGTTAGTATGGGAGAACGCGATTCCGTGGTAGTTACAATCTGATCCAAAATTTACAAAAACATTGATTGATATAGAAGATTTCATTTGTAGTTCTTAGAATATCCATACTAATATTATAAATTCGAAAGTGTGTCTCTTTGTCTGTCTGTTACCTCTTCCCGCGGCTTCACCGATTTTGCCGAAATTTGGTATGGAGATACTTTGAGTTCCGGGAAAGGACATAGGGTACTTTTTATCAAGGAAAAATGTGCCTATCTCGTACGATAAACGAATTTTTGCGCAACGGAGTTGCGGACATCATCTAAAATTTCCATAGTTAATAAATACTAATCATTTTTCGCGCGTAATGCATAAAAGACTTCATCAAAAGGAAAATGCAGTTACCCTGGGGCCTCAATGTGGAATGGGGCACTGCCGGGGCATTGCCAGGGGCACTCTGGCGACAGGTGAGCCGGTACACAATTTATTGCTCATTATCAATAGCTTAGGGCGCTTTCATACTACGTTATTGTAAAGCGCTTATTACGAGCACTCGTGTACACAATTGTGAAACAATAATTGAGCGTTATGCAATTGTTTGTTGTAATTAAGCGTTTGTTTACCCTCATTAGGCGAATATGCGGTTTTAAAGAAATTGTTTATGAAACTAGCTTTTAACCCCAGGCTTCGCGCAAACAGTGTAGCTCCACCGTGAGTTTGAAGCATAGTAGTTATCGACACTCTATAGCTACTACGAAAATTTTTAGTATGGAAATCTTAGCTCCGCAACGGAGCGCTAGAGGCGCTCTAGTGAATATAAGTAAGTAAGACAGTAATTCGTATATTTAGCAAAACAATTTTAAAGATTCTGTGGCCTCCAAAATCTTGTTGATTAAATAAAAAATAAATAAGCGCTTCGTATGAACTGAGCCTTATTTATCGCTAAGCTCGCACCTGTCTCCTCGGTGACAGTAAATGATAATTATTGAGATATAAACGCTCCGTACATAATATAACAAAAAAACCGGCCAAGTGCGAGTTGGACACGCGTCCAACCGCGACAAGGGTTCCGCACCAGTAACGAACAAAGAATTGAGAAAACGTGGTTCTTTGAGTTAAACAGCTTTAGCTTTACACTTAACATGTGGTAGGGCGATGTACTGCAGCGTCATCTAGCACCAAGGAGAAGAAACTTTAAAAAAAACTTTTTATATTAAATTTACTTGTTTTTATTAGTAACTATTTGTTTTTATAGCGGCAATAGAAACACACACATATTCTGTGAAAATTTCAACCCTCTAGCTATTACCGTTCTTGAGATACAGTCTGGAGACAGACAGACGGACAGACGTCGAAGTTATAGGGTCCCGTTTTTACACTTTGTGTACGGAACCCTAAAAACGCCTCATTCGATATTGGCAGCTTTAAAATACATTATGATAATCGTTTCGTAATTATTTTATGTCAACAGTTATCTTGTACTTCCTTCGACAGTTGGTTGCCAAGAAATATCTATACTTTCATTATAAATTATAACATATGTAAATAACATAAATAATAATAAAGTTGAAATGTTTGTTTGATTGAACGAGCTAATCTCAACAACTACCGACCTAGTATTTTGTTCTGCAGACCTTCAAGAAAAGATCGTTTTTAATTTTATAAGGCCGGCAACGCACCTGTAAACCTACTGATGTCACAAGTGTCTATGGGCAATGGCAATAACTTAATTTCTGGCGATTGGTGACTTGTTAGCTTGTTTTACCTGAAATATAGGTTTTCCTGAACCAAAAGGTTATCTATTCTAAAAAAATACACTTTAAGGCCAGCGGGGTAAGTTTATCCTATCCTACTACTATTATAAAGGCGAAAGTTTGTAAGTATGGATGTATGGATGTATGGATGTATGGATGTTTGTTAC
>JAOTAV010073078.1:0-13280 GCA_026546445.1 Cyclargus thomasi | reverse complement strand
TTGCCATGACCATCAACAAATCACAAGGCCAATCCTTAAAAGTTTGTGGTTTAAATCTAGAACATTCATGTTTTTCCCATGGTCAATTATACGTGGCATGTTCACGGGTCGGAAGACCATCTGCGTTGTTTGTTTTTGCGCCTGATAATAAAACAAAAAATGTCGTGTATCACAAGGTACTTAAGTGAACAGCAGTCTATGTACTAAAATACAGAAATAATAATAAATGATTAATGTAGTTATTTAATTATTTTTTTTTAATTTTTTTTCCAATAAAAAAAAACACAATCTACTTATTTATTACCATTAAGGCGGAACAAAGTTCGCCGGGTTAGCTAGTTTTATATAATAAAAACTAGTCGGGTTTTCCAAATGTGCAAGACATTAAATATATTAAAGCATTTTTAAAAATAATAATGTAATTCCACGCTCGTCCTCCTTATCAACTATAACTGAGAAAAATTCCATGCTTTTCTATGTGTCTTTCGTAAAAAGGTACGTATTAAATATATACATGAAATTATAACAGATGGCGACAAGCCTAACGGAAACACAACTGACAAAGAAAAAGCCGATAAGGAGAAAGCGAAGGACGAAGAATCGAAACCACAAAATCTGACCTGCTGTATACTCATGTTGGATATACTACTTAAACAGGTAATACGAATTAGAATAAGAATGCATCTGTTTTATAACATAACATAGTAATTATAGAACATAATAATGTTGTGTGATACCAAATATTTATTTTGAGTTTTTTATTTATTTATTATTAATTTTTACAACTATCTTTACAGACATTTTTATACATATAGTTGGATAAAACTCTTCTGATTGTAATTTTGTATTGCAGTTGGAGCTACAAGCACACCGAATAAACATACAGAACGTGAGCAGCGAGGCGACCAAACTGCTGCGTCTCATGCTCAAGTCCAACCAGCTTAATACTATCGAGCACTGTGAGTATACTCAATGGACTACTCGGTATAATTATACTATATTTAGTTCAACTCAGTTGTATGCGCGGCTCTGTGTGTGTGGGTGAAATTAGTTACTGCCACATGTGTATTAACACACATATAGGATTCCACCGACGCTCGACGTCGTAGTAGCCTTAAGGCTTCATAACTTAGACTTGAGGTGATCGCACACTTGCTAGGAGTTACGCGCTGTATATCTTGATAACATCGTATGTTCACTTCACGAAATGTAGCGCGTACGGTGCGAGTACATGTGCGAGGATTATTGTTGCTGCTGACCAATATGGAATCACCTTTGACCAAGGAGTCTTAAAAATATTGAAATTTGTGTGACGACGAC
The DNA here is from genome assembly GCA_026546445.1 of Cyclargus thomasi. Lineage (NCBI taxonomy): Eukaryota > Metazoa > Arthropoda > Insecta > Lepidoptera > Lycaenidae > Cyclargus > Cyclargus thomasi. The sequence goes on along the minus strand of JAOTAV010073078.1, from coordinate 11,960 downwards.
TTTGTGAATGGTCTCCAATCGTTCATGTTCAGCGGAATGCGCGTCGGCCGGCGCATGCGCATACTGCGAAGCGGCGGCGCTCTGCGCTCAGCTCGCTGTACGCCTCGTTCGCGTGCTGGTGCCGCCAGCGCCGAGAGTGACGCAGCAGGTGGGATATACACAAACATATTGACGTATATGACTAATAATATACTATGTGTATACAGACATTGTGATAATGTGTTTGGGGCATGGGCAGGACATGCAATTAAATTTTTCCGGTTACAAGGGCACAGTTATAGCCATCTGGCCAGGTCTAGGGGGCGCCAGGGTTTACACGAGATATAAGTAGCTCTGTTGTTAGTTTATAAAAGCATTATAAAATGTTATACATTTAAACGCAAAGATTATTCTTGTCTTACTTTTCTGTCAGACAAGGACAGAACACCGTCATATAATGTCTGTCTACGTTTGGTATTTTATTTGTCGTATTAGTGTACGTAGACATACGTGCACTGTAAAACGTAACTCAGAAACACTCATAAGGTCGCAAGCAGAATTCATTGCATTTATCTAAACAAGTAACTCTTACTACACTCATTGAATTACTCCAGGTAAAATAACGATAGCATATTAATCGATGTTTCTTACTTTTGCTATAATCTTTCGATACATCGATGTTTTTCTTTTTAGGCTTTTCTTTAAATCGATACATTGAGCTATCGATGTCTGCGATGTTTCGCGTTGTATTCGATTTTGCTCTCGCTTCTGAATATTGTATTGGTGCATCGCTGCCAGTATGATCTGGATGAAAGCAGAAATACTGACGTATAATATCACTTACACTTTTCAAATCTCGAACAGCGTCAAAAACCGTTATTGTTTCTGCATCTTATCCAGAAACTATCATTGGTCAATGTTACAAAATTTACGCTTTTCGTTGGAGTGAAGAGAGTCTTAAACTACGAATTCGCCGCTACGTTCATCTACTCAGTAGGTATTCAACGAATACACATCAAACAGAAACTAGACAATGTCATTTCACCTACCACTACCACAGAAGTGAAAACATGCAAAAGACCAAAGAATTTACATTTGAACCTTAAAAAGAGAAAATGGATCAACGCAGCTTAAATGTGTAGCCTCCGTCCGAAGAGAGTTGGTCAGAGGCAATGCCGAAGAAGTCTCAATTGGATGAGGAACGTCGTGTGGGTCCGTCCGTAGCGGCCGGGGCAGCCCAAGCGGAGCCCTTGGGTGCCCTCGAGCGAGGATCTCTGGGAGGCGTTCTAGTGCATATGCCTCACGTGCGTATTTGTTAGTCTAGCTTGATTTGGCGGGCGATGCAATTGTCACACAGAGATCGTCGGTTTTTGTACAAAAATTTGCAAACTTAACGTCAATTAGTATAATATACCGTATAGTCACTATCAGCATGTCGTCTCTCTGTTTGGCAAGATTAAGTAAGTGTTTTACCTCATGATCATTAGGAATAGTTGTTTTCTTGTTAAAGTTTGTGTATTTGGATTACTTAGCTTTCTTTGTGTGACCTATATTCTTTACTGACAGTTTTTTGTTATCAATGTTCGTAGCTTCAATGGCTGCATGATAAGTGTGATCGTTTCCACTTAGTTTTATGTTTACTAAATCCGTGAGTAAAAGTTTTTGTTTAACTGAAATATAATAACATTTTTATATTCAAGAGGTTTTAATTTACACAAAATTAAATTTTAGCATCATTACTAGTCAAGATTCCGAGTAAATCAGATCATTACAGATGCGAAGTTTTGGGAATTGTATCATTAATTCTGGGAGTATTTAAATTAGAAATTTATATCATATAGGTGGAAATGATCTCAAAACGAGTTAATAACCTTAATATTTTATAGTCCTTTTAATCGCAAAAAGAATAACTTTTTGACATCTGCCATATCAGTGCTTAATTTTTTATTAAATAAAATAAATAAAACCTAAATCTCAACTAAAGTAGATATTTTGTCATTTAGATTTGTGCCTGCGAATGGACTAAATTTTATGTTATAAATAAACAAATATTTTAAATTTTTCCTCTGAATTTATCATTCGCAGTTTTATAGCTATCCCCCGCCAAGTCAATGCGTTCATTTAGCCATTGCTAGTTCTTGTTTCTATAAAATAGATGTATAGTTTGTTCATTTCATGCAACTCTCTCTAATAAGCGACATCGGCTCGGACGCCACTCTGACGAAATCGTCAGGTGATACACAAGTACGTTTCTATCTCTCTGTCTTTTCGTTTTGTTTCACAGCTTCTTTCGCTAAGTATTTGTTCCTTTCCACGTGTTGATGTTGTTAGATTGCATTAACGCTTTTAGTCCTTATAAGAATATGTTTGCTACAAAATTTTTAAATTATTATATTAATTTTTCTTAGAGTTTTCTAGAAAACAGATGATTTGATTTAGAATAAGTTGCTATGTAACTTTACCTACTAAAATAGCAGCATCTACTTTTGAATAATTTACGATTACCATTCTAAGTTGCTAATTTACGATTTATATAAAGGTCATTTAGCAAACCCAACGAATTAATAATCAATAATGAACACGATTAAAATTATTAATTATGTCATTTGCCATCTCATCCTACTAAAATTCTCAGAAATACGTTGACATTGGTAAATTAGCTCAAACGCCAGGTAATAAAATTTGATATTACACGCTCAAATAATAATGACCAATTTTTTAATGCAATAACAATACCACATTGAAGACTTGCCTCTCAGCGTCATGTACGACCTTAATGGTCGATGTATCGTGGTCAGATAACGACTTTCGGTATTTCTATTTAACAATACCACATGGAAATATAAGCCCTCAGTGTCAAGTAATTGTGGTTGATATGGCGTGCGCAGATAATGACGGCAACGGTGGAGACGATCACGGAGCAGCTGGACATGGCGGTGTCTCTACCCCCGGCGGAGCGCCCGCCAGTCGCTACGGCGCACTCCGTCACTCTCACGGATACTGACGTGGCTACTGCTACTGCCAATGTAAATATTTGTCTTTTAAAGGGGATGATAATATTAATGTGTAGACTACATAATATTTGAGGTAGTTACTATTTAGTCCGATTAGGGACATAATTAGAGATTTATTTGTTTATAAATGCTACTTTTAGTAATTAAATAAATTTCGCTACTTTTACTATACCGTGACTTATTCTTACTTGTGAAAAAATCACATAAGTGTAAATGTATATCATGTAGCTTTATCGATAATCTTCTACGCAGACGAGTTATGTGTGTGTGTTTTATAAAATACCTCACTACAGTCATTCACTCACAACATAATAATCTGATTCTCGATTAGGTCTCCACACCTAATCTAGTCGGTGAAAACGAAGCTGACTCAGTAGAGGATGACATGACAAACTTCTGGCCAACCTCGGCTGGGAAGTTCCATTTTTGTGTTGACGAACTACCGCAAGAGCTCCAATATATTCACCAGTTGCTACAGGTATATAATTTTGTATTTGAAGAGAATAAATAAATCATTTTGCGCTATGAAAGTTGCAAAACTATATTTTTTGTCTTTTATTTAGGAAATAAAAAACACAAAGAGACCGGATATCCTGTATCATCTACTACAATGTCTCCAAGTTCTTGTTCTGAATACTGACACCCTGGCAGAGCACAGGGGCTTCCTAATTTGGTGCCAAGAAAATTTGCTTATCGAAAAGTAAGTATATATTTAAAAATTATAAGAGCAATGCTTATCCTTTCTTTATGCTGCTAGACTTGATAGTGTTGGCACCTGGCACTATGCCTGATACGTCATTCGTAACCATACAACCCACGCTACATTTGGTATGTGTCAGATTATTTATTTCTATAAATTAACTATTGATCAAAACTAATAATTTATCCCAAATATCGCAGTCTATGGAAGGTTTGCGACGCAGCTCAGTCTCACATCTGTTCTGTGAGCGCACCGATACTGTTGCACTGCGCGACGCTGGCGGGCGGGGCGGACGTACTGTGTGCCCTGCTGAGGGACAGCTTTCATCACACCGACCCGCAAGTCAGATTCATATCTGTCGAGCGAGTTACCATGTTGATACGGTTAGTATATTACTTTAGTATTAAAATACCAATTTCAATTACTTTATTACTTAAAGGGCCTAAAATGGAACCTTGTGGTACTCCTCATTTCAAATTCGCAGTGTCTAGATATGGTAATTAATTTCGTGTAAATGATTGATTTTAAATACCTATTTCGCGTCTTTTATACCTTAAGCTTAAGCAAACTTCTTCTAGTCTTAAATGCAATGGATTAATAATTCAAACGCCTTACTAAAGTCTACTGCTCACCAATTCTTATATTTTCAGTTTCATGGATGAGTCTCCTGTGAAAACAAGTATTCCTTTACAAACAGCTTTAGCTACAGCGTTTTGCTACCTCATTTCAAGCATGGATGACATCAGTGTGTACGTAGCTCAGCGCTCTACACTTTACCTTGGAACCATTCATGATACTGCAATTGAGGTATAATATATATTTTTTCTAAGTTTGCTCATAGGTTAAAATAGGAGCATTTAATAAATTTTATTGTCCCACAGATGCTACTGTACTGCTTAGAGACCCAGTTTGACTTGGTAGTAGTTGACCGTCCGATGATTCTACAGTCTATATACCAGTTACACAATACTCTCAGTGACCGCCACATTCTCACTTGGGAGTTTTTCCTCAACCGTTTTGAAGCTCTCGTCTTAGAAGCTCAAATCAATTCGAACAAATCGATGGACTTTTCTAACGTTAAAGGTAAGTTTTCGCCTAGTACTCCTAGAGTTGGCGCTTGTGTTTGTTAATAAACATAATGTTATAACTTATAACTTGTTTGGTAGTTATGAATTGTTTTATATCGAGTTTTCTATCATTTCATCTTCTCTACATTAAAACGGCATAAAAGTTTACAGTTTTCTTATGGCATAATGATTCAACTTTTGTTTTGGCCTTAGTTTTGATGAGGTATAATTTAAAATTAGAACTTTTGTATCATACAACTAACATGTAAAGAAATTCCTCGAACTGGAGTCATAAGCGCCGTTCTGTAAATAATGGCTGCGAAGTTAAATGTTAGCGGATAGTCTACGTAGATGATCAGTGTACTAGTTCGGGGCGCGGGGTATGTTGTGACAGAGGGGGGCGGGGAGGGGGCGGCGCAGCGGGGGCGGCGCGCGGCGCAGGCTCCGGCGCGCTCGCTGTCCGCCTCGCTCGGTGCCAAGTGGCCCTACAAGCGCACCATCTCCGCGCCGGCCGCCGTGCCGCCGCCGACCACAGGTGCCGTTTTCCCATCCCCACCCCATCCCACGTTAATCTCTCTTTGAATTGTGAGAGTAATAAAAATATACGAATTGAAAAAAAATATAAAAATTAAAAAAAATACTAAAATTTGACACAGGAACATTAGATAATACAAATAAATGATACTTACAGCACATAAAATCCTGGGAGACAAACGCAAAATAATTCTTATCAAGAACAAAGAATATCAGAAGAGAACGCCATGATACATGCCGTAATCTACATTCACATTTCACAATTCTAACAAATCTATTGCACTCAAAACTTTTTTACTTACTTGGCTATTGTGTGACACACTGACAGAGTGAAAACTTTTGCACGATTTGACACATTTACTTAAAAATTATCTTTCTCATTATTATTCTCCCGTTGCAGTTACTTATTCCACTTTCCCGTTAGTATTTTAGGTTACCCCTCCGTCATTACCCGGTTTTATATGGTATGGATTAGCGAAAACATTGAAAATAACTTCTCGTTCTCACTAAAAATTGTTTTTGATGTTTCTGGTAAATCCATACCACGGTGCACAATCTTCGGGAGATTTCTTGCACTATCTCCGCGCCCCTACTCCTCAGCACTTGAGCACCCCTTACCTGCTTCTTGTGTTTCCGTTTCAATGGCTTTGTTGTATAAGTCACTTTGTGGTAAGTCATTACTTTCTAATTTTTCATCATGACTTGTATTTACGTTAAGTATAAAATAATGTGCAGCTTAGACTTTGGAGGATATTGAACAAATAATTATGAAATAGTTGTTGATGAAAAATTTGTGTTTCCTTTGTAATAAATTACAGCGTACATTGCTTTTACGTTGTTACCCTGCTTATTGACGACCAAAAACGCTTCGTAGCTGATGTTTGTAAATGTGTCTGTTACTGTTGTGATGATTAGTTATCTTTAAAACAGCAATTACATGTATTTTCAAACAGAACGTGAAAAGGTATATTCCCGACAATACTCGGCGCCATTGCTGAAAAGAAAAACGTCAAGATTTGGTCTGGGTCAGCTGTTGACTGCACCTCAGCAATTGGGAGGTTCAAGATCTAACAACGGTTAGTTAATGTTTTCTTCTGTCGAAGAATTCTTCCTCTTCCTTAAAATTTTACTTCTCTGTATGCCCTTCGGCATCTTTTCTTTATTTACTTTTTGCAATTCTTTTTCTCTTTAAGTATATATTTTTTTATTAGATGGAGTACACTCACTCTCTGGGCGTTCTACTGACGATACTTTGACAACTGTTCTACCAAAATCAGTTGATCTGGAAGAAACCGACAAAGAAACAACGAATTTATTGGTGTTCCTTTTAATGCAATTTCTATCAAGGTTTGTATTTATTCTTAAAGTTTTTATATTACGTTTTAATTCATCGCCGAATCGCCGTTTTTGCCAAATTTTGTGATCATTGTAGGTTTTATATTTAAGAGTTTCGAAAGTAACTTTCTATTATGTTTTATGTTTATAAAATAAATTTGGTTGTAGGTCTGATCAAGCGCATCCTATCGACGATAAAACAGCTGCTAAAACACAAGAACTTGTTCTAAAGCATCTGTTCATATTGCTCGGCTATAATTGTGTGGAGAAGTATTTTACTGTGTCTCCTCATTCGCTCAGGTATGTTTTATATTATTTTTGTGTGCTGAAACTCTTAAGAGTTTGCATTCTCTTATGACATTTTTATGTGTTTACAGAATGTCGTCTATATTCAATGCATTTCTTGCGAATCTTCCCCAAGTCTTAGATCAAAATTACGTGATGGGAGCGCATATAGCTGAACCTACACTATCTTTACTACAAGTAAGTATACTTTTTCAAAACTTTCGTCTTCAACAAAAAAACATTCATTGAAACAAATTATTCATAATGTTGACTACATTCATTATGAATAATTTGCTTATAATGAATGTAGTCAACATTATTATTTTTTTTTTTAAATTTATCACAGCTTCCTCATGATTATTTTTGATTTTGCAAGTATAAATCTTTGTCTCGCTTAGTTCTTCCACCGACAAGTTAGGCACACGTAAAGTTATTGTCTTCTACAAAATTTTACGTCACTGAAACTAACCATACTTTACTGTGTTCAATAATAGCAACCTTCTTATAGCTACAAAAATCTTAAACAATAATGTAATTTAAGTTTTTACAAACATTTTAACTAAACATTTTTTTTTATTGTTAAAAAATACTGTCGGGGCTTTTCGCCCGTATCCTTTGTTTCTCTTTATATATTTTGGTTTTGTATTTACCAAGGATCTCATCTAAACTTCTTATTCGAGCTATATAACATTGGTTTGTAATGTTAATTACAAAAATCTAAATTTATCGTTATCTGTTGTCTTTCTCAGTTCTGTTGCCGGCCGGTCGCGGCGGGCAGTGCTAGCGCCAACGTGACTCACTCCCTCGCCGCACTGGAGCCGCACGTGCGGCGACACTGGCTCATGGCGCTCATTGTAGTGCTTTACAAGGTAAAGAACCAATGTAATCTCGAAATTCTAGTTTAAAATTTCAAATTTCGATCTTAGATATCCGGAAAATTGCAAATTTGTGACGTCACACTTAAGAGGGAGATTTCAGTTATTTGACCACTGGTGACGACAGAGGAGAGGTATAAATTTTGTGTGGATAGTACCTAAGCTATAGCTGATAATGAAACTTCCTGGGCTATCGTGCGAGTTTCTGACGCCGATTCTTCTCGCACGGCTAGTTCCCGAACCGGTGGTAGGTCCAACATTCAGAAAACATTCGTTTGAAATTTACTCAGAAATAAATGTTTTTTATTTATTGATTATTCACTGCGTCGGGTTATCTCAATTAAATGTTACACAGGCGCAAATTTGCGTATTATTGAGTCGGGCCTCCGGTAAACTGACTCACTAGACGAAAAACAGTGCCAGTGCTATTTCACGTCGGTTTTGTGTGCGCCCGTGGTATACCTCCCCACGGTGAAAGTTGCCTTCGGTTTCAGTACCACTACGGCGCGGAGTCCGGCGCTATAGGCGGTCTGGTGGGCGCACTAGTGCGCGTGGCGCTCAACTCGCTGGAGGCTCAGCATCACCGTTGTCGCCGCGCCCCGCCCGTGTTGTTGCTGCCGCACGCGCCGAGGATGCGAGGTACGAGGATTGTATCCAACTTTCAAAATTGTATGGTGTTTTTTGGATCTTGAATGCATCGACATTTTTTTGCAAATTTTTTTTATGATATTTAGGGAGCAAGCTAGCAGACGGCTTACCCCGTGGAAAGCAACCGCCGTCGCCCATGGATACTCGCGACATCCGAAGAGTCGCAAGTGCGTTGCCGTCCTTTAGGCAATAGGGATAGGGGATTAGGGAACTTGGGCCACCGGTAAACTCTGAACGAAACACACTACAACGCCGTTTCACGCCAGTTTTCTGTAAGGCATACATATAGACATTTGGCATGCATATCGCAGTATTTTAGCCTGTGCTCTCGACATCTGGAATCGATGGGGACCATCCGTAAGGCGAGAGGGGATCATCGAAACCTAAAATAGGGTAGTATGTTTTGTGACGTCACAAATTGGTGGTTTAAATTTTTTGATGTGATATTAAAAATTGTGATGCACACTCAGTCATGTCACCACATTTGAAGAGAGGGGGAGGAGTCCAAATGAACTTTGCGTTACAAATTTATGGATGGGCCCTTGTCATATTCAGAATTAGAATCAGAAATTATATCACTATTTATAATAATAATTTCCGATGCAAATGATAATAAAAAGAATAATAGTAGTTGTAAAAATTTTAAAATATATTGTTTTTTCTTTTTTCAGAAGGTCGAGACCCTCTGGTACCGGCTGAGGAGCCGACGGTACCGCACAAGTCCCCGGCGCACTGGCCTGACCCTCCAGAGGCGACAAAGTTAGTACCGTTATACATCGATGTTGTAGAAATAACGAAAAAAGAAGTCTACAGTAAAATACAACCTTGAATGCACACGTACGCACCTATACACGCACGTACGTACGCAGGCGTAAAAGTTTGTAAATGTATAAACTAATATATAGATAGTAATAGCGTGGTTGTCACAATTAATAATAATTTATTTTTTGTTCTGTATTGTAACGCTATTTTTAATCTTTATTATAAAAACTAGTTGACCCCGCAGACGTTGTCCTGCCGAGCTATTTTGTGAATCTAAACCATTCTCAGATCCCCTTGAACACATACATAAAATTTCATCAAAATCGGTCTAGTCGTTTAAGAGAAGTTCAGTGACATACACACTCACAGAAGAAATATATATATTAAGATAAGTTGGGTTTTCCTTTCGTACCGATTTCCACGGTTTTGCATTCGTTGGAAAGGTCTCGGGTACCGTGAGGTTTGTAGGAAAAAATTCAGGAAAAATTTTAAGAGAAAAGGGGAAAATCATAAGTCTCATCTTTGTTACCACGCGAACGGAGTCGCGGGCAACAGCTAGTCTATTATGTAAAAATAAGTCTGGTTTGCCTTCCTGACGCTATAACTTTAGAACGCACGAACCGATTTCCACGGTTTTACATTCGTTGGAAAGGTATCGAGCTCTGTCAGGTTTATAGCAAAGAAAATTCTGTTAAAATTTAAAGAGAAAAATAGGAATTCCAGGAAAATCATTTTTACATACACCGATCTCTGATACATAGCATACACTACTAGCCATTGTACTCTGCTCAGCTAAATTCTCATATTAAAGTTTAAAATTTTCATTGCCGTTTCAGTTGAGACTAAGTGTGATAATAATCTTTAAATTTTATTTAAAAAATATATAATTCTCATCTTTGTTACCACGGCAACAGCTACTATAACATGTATTAAATAAAGGCATCGGCTGGATTTGTTTATTTCTTCTTTGCAATTTTTTGTATAGTAATGTACAACGTACAGTCTGTAATTTATAAATTTCAACCAATAATGCATGTACTTAAACTAAAATAAAAAAGTTTTGTATTTTCTGCTATTACTCAATCTGCATACTAAATTCCATCAAACTCATTACTGTCGGCCTGACTGACAGTCAAACAACCAAACAAACATTCACAGGTACCAGCAGTGGAGCCTCGAGCAGGAGTCGTCGGAGAGCGAGCTGATCGCAATACCGGAGACCAGCGACAAGTCCGACACCACCGTGCACGGCAGCACAGCACCGGTATGACATGCTAGCTGGCCTGGCATACGTTGTTTTGCCATACTATCGAAAAAGCGCAGCTTTATAGGTTCTCGCAAGACCTTTTAAGTATTACGACATTGTGTTTGTATTCTGTGACTGTGAGATATTTAAAAAAAAACCGTTCTCGAAACGTATTGATACTCAGTTTTTTACAGTTGCACATTTTAACCCATAGATGGCGTTAGTAGTACAATATTATTTTTGTAATAAAAAAAATATTGTACTACTCAACTTTTAATATCTTTGTATATATAACAAAGATATTAAAAGTTGATATGTCTGGCGCATACATTCTTCCAATAATGTGACGTGCAAACTCAAAATAAATAATAGAAGGGTTAATAATTACATACTAGTCAATTATTACATTAAAAACATAACAGATTATAAATTAAAACTATATGTAACTAAAATAATATTAATACAACATAACCAAGTCAATACTTAAGATGATATCGAATAAAAGTATTTCAATCAAATGTGAGATATTAATCTTTCATAATTTACAATAATAAATTTATAATGTCAAAACTAAGATTTTACAATGTCAGTGAACAATTAGTAAATGATGATAATGATTAATTATTATTTGATATACTATTTTTATTTATATCAATATAATTGTTGTTCACAAAAGAAATCGTCAGCACTCGTCAAAAAAAAAACACCGTAGAAGCATAGCGTAGCTTTAATATCCTGTGGTATGTTTGTTGACATGTATCTTGGTCATAAGGGGTAAAATAGATAGCTGATTATCACAACGCATAAAACATTTGGTGCAATATGCATTTAAAATTTGTGACTCTAAACGGCTACAAAAGGAACTAAAATTTTGAAACAGGAATTATAGAAGATAAGTTTCATGATCAAGGACGTGGGAGCAAAGACGGCCAAATTAAAGTGGGATTGGGCTGGTCACGTTAGCCGTATGCATTCCGACCGCTGGGCAAAGATATCGACCGAGTGGGTACCAGAGGACGGAAAACGCAACCATAGCCGGCCAAGGAAAAGATGGCGAGATGAGCTGGAAAAATTCCAGTCAGGCTGGCCAACAGTTACGTTAAAACGCGAGACATGGAAGACCCTGGAGAAGACCAGCAGTGGTACTCCACTGTCTGACTGACTGACTGTCTACACTGACTGTCCTACTGGACAGGCTAACAAAAAAAAGTTTCATGAGGTCCTCTTCTGTGCGTCCGCTTAACGTTCAACAACCGACACTGCTATTCGCTGAGTGCGTGTCAAAATACGACATACCAAGCATAGTGAAATGTCCGCCCGTCGTGAGTGCCGAGTGTTAGTTTTGACCATCGTGCGCGCTATGCACCCCATTACTCGTCTTACACGCACATTATAATTTTCAGGGATCATTCGACGAGCCGTCCCACTACGAGGACCAACCGCAGCAGTACCAGACCCAAGCCGTCATGTCATATCCCGCGCACACCAAAATTGTTAGTGACCGCTAATGTTTAT
>JAOTAV010073067.1:0-13283 GCA_026546445.1 Cyclargus thomasi | reverse complement strand
TTACCATGGCTAGGTTTATCGTCAGTCCAGCGTATTTATACATATCGAGGTCAGTGCTTAAGTATGAAGTCTACATGGATAAACTTCTGTTAAAAACCTTTTTATATTATTATTGTTTTATACTATTCTTTACTAGATGATTTTTTTCTTGTTGACATTTTGATAGATGTCTTAATATAGTAAATTACCGATGCTGAATCCGAATGCAGTGGGTAAGTCCCAACGGTATTTCGATATTGACGACCGACGGTCCGTCCGCTCTATACGCTTCAATTCCGATGCAGTAGACGCGCTCCTTTAAGCTTGAGGACGGGAGTATTGTATAGAAATATATTACGCAGGGAAAGGCAAAGGACGATCGCGGGAAGCTAACTGTCTTAGGTAAAGTCCGAGTGAGTTTTCTCAAAGAAACACGGATCCCAGGGAATCGAAGTCATCGTCTCTTTGAATTTGGCAGCAAACGATTCGGACGAATGCGATGATTCGGCGCGGGCAAGAGTGAGAGGTTCCATGACATTTCATTACGACAATTCACGATTGTTAGTCACCGGTTGACAATTTAGTGTGTAAGCACCCTAATCTGTCGAACACGATCCAGGTATTGTTAGCAATTACACTTGGCTTTGTAAACTAACTTTGAATCGATACACTTATTGGATCAAACTGAATTTCGACTAAATTCAATTAGTCAGTGACAATTAGACTGGAAATGCTAAGAATTCTAACTAGAAGGGAGCTAAAACTTGTGATACGATTGATTTAGAATATTATCGATTTTTATCGATTGTAATATTATATGAAATATTATCTAAATCAATAATATAAAGCTGAAGAGTTTGTTTGTTTGAAAACGGACTAATCTCATATACTAGTAGGCCGGAATTGTAAAAATTATTTTTGTGACTGTCCATTTTTAGGGAAAGGCTCTGTAACATCACGCTACGACTAATAGGAGCCAAGCAGAAATAAAAAAATTTTGAAAAAACGGGATAGTAATAATAATAACAGTAGTAAATTATAATTATCGTGTTAAGTTAAATTATCATGGTACGTATTGTGAAATAGTATATCTGACTACGCGACGGCAAAAACAATAAAATAATATTTTACCAAGGTTAGCGATTGAACTGATAAAATATATTTAATTTAGTTAACTTAAAAAGTGTTGTGTAAAAGTGAAAAATATTATTATATTAAATATTCATAGACTTAAAAAGCTATTTTAATTTTACAAACTGGCAAAACTTTTATTTTTCTGCATTGAATGTGTAGATTATAGAATATTATATTAATGAACTATTAAAAAAGATGATTCATAGACAGGAGATCTGTCGGCTAGGTTTGATATAACACGACCAAATTGTCAAGATCCATTGGCCCAGGTATCAACTTGGCTAATATAACTTCCTCGATTACCCTCTGAATTTTGGTTGAATTGAAACTTCTGCGGGATTAAATATGTTAGTAGCAGTTCCAGATAGTTTTCAGCGAATTTAACTACAGCCGGGGAGGTGAGAGTGCTATTTTTCTAGTAACTCGAGCGTCATGGAGACCTCTTTACTCGTTTTTTATACTAGGTATAACTTTTTGAAAAAAATTATGATTATATTTTTCGTTTTAGCGATAGAATAATACACTACAGCGATCTTAGGGTTATAAAAATATATGTTCGATTTAAAGAATTTAGACAACAGGTCTAAAACTTTAATTTTAGAAGCATTTATTTTAATGTGACATAAATATATCTGGGAAACTTGGTTACGAAAATGTGAGGTGTTTGTTGTTTTATGTTATTACAGGCTTACTTGACAATTAAATCATCACTGTTTTATATTGAAGTGATCTTTAGCGTATTTTTAACATTCCCTATATTAAAGTGGTTTCGACGCTATTTCGGCATGTAGAAAGCGTACACGAGCTTTATCTGGCACGCTCGAGTAAATCCCGAAATCCCCTCTTGGGCTCCCCGGCTACTAGAATTTCGGCACACCAAAGAGACATACACAAGCTGCTCAAAACTTTACAGAGTAAATAACACGTTTACTGAGCTGAGTATTTATTACTACTGGACGTGTCCGAGTTAAACGGAGTGTGAATAAACTGAATCTGCTATAAATTCAAGATACAGCATTTAAAGCGCTGTTGTATTTATGTAGAGGTAAGACAAAGCGATGTACTTTGTATGACATCCCAACAAAATTATACAATACTTATGTACGGTGTGATCATGTCAATACCAATAGATCGTGCGCGATATTATTGGTATCAGCAGTACATAACCTATGCGACTTAACTAGGCACATGACCTTGACAAAGTCATTTTGGAAAAATGTGAAAAAAAAACAGCAAAATGTCCAAAAAACAGTAACAGAAAACTAGCCAATTGTTCCCGATACAAGCATCGATATTTTAGTCTGTTTTTAGACATTTTGCTATGTTTTTTAACATTTTCTGCCTACTTTAGCGTTCTCTTCAACTATCTATATAATATTATTCTCTTATTACTCGACGATGCTTGACGATGTAAAGGACCTGAGCTTTTTGGAGAGATTCATTATTCTAACGTCAGAGGAATTCTTTGACGTTAGAATAATGAATTGTTACTTAAAATGAATGAAGGCTTTTAATAAATAAAAGAAAATGAGTTCCTCCTCATTTGAGCAACTCTCTAGTGATTTCGCTTGGCCGGATCGCGAGAATGTTAAGGGGATTTAAATAAAAATTCAACTCAGCCGTCAGAAAATACCCCGTATTCTGATCGGCTGGTTTTTCTAATTAAATTTCTTTGAACTTTCGTTAAAGTTATATCCTTTAGCCAAGCGTTTAGATGATGCATGAAAATATTTTGCAGAAAGTCTATCTAGGATGGGTTACTAAGAACGATTTTTATTTTAAGATGGTTCATTACCTTCGATCAAATATTAATAAGATGCACAGAGCCCTTCAAAATAAAATAATGGCACCAAGACATGACACAAAACAACTGAAATCAAAATGAAGTGAATTGAAAAATAAAACTTAACTTAATTAAGTGCGGTTTTGCCGGTGCCACTTTTTAGACGGCAACGGTGAATCTTTATAATATTTGATCGATGTTCATTATACTCGTATCATAATGATACTCAATATGGAAGTGTATCTGCAACTTTGTCACTCAAAAACTGCTGAACACCCTTTAGTAAAAAATGTACGACTCCCGTGCAAGAAACGAATTCAGTGTTTCGTCAGTCTTTTTAAACGGACCTGTCATTTTATACACCTGCTGACAGGACTATAGCTCGTTAGATCTCTCTTTCCCCAGGGAAAACTATGCTTACTCAAGAAATTGTTTATCTCATGGGAATTGCCAGCTCTATAAATCTAAGGACAAAAACTTTGACGACGAAGAGATATTGTTTCTGAGCTAAATCAACTCTCTGAAATCTTATAAATATTTTATGACCAAAGTCTTTTGAATAATGTATGTCTAGATGTCTAGATTCTTAGATATCTAGGTGTGTGGAAGTCTACTTGAAAGTTTGAGTGGTTTTAGGACCTTAGGACCTTTTAAGTATTAGAAGTTATTTATTCAGAGAAAAAAAAAGTCTTATTATTCATACCATCCAAAAAACATTTTGAATATCAAAAAATATATAAAAGATAAGTATTACAATAAAATATAATTAGAAATATATAATTGAACATAAATACAATTGCCGTTCTTAATCTTAAAACCTCAAAAAAAAAATCGAAGATTCAAAAAGCGAATGCAATAAAATGAGCTCTTTTTAAACCGAACAAGAATGAAACCAAAATCAGTCAAGAGACCCTAAACACAAACAAGACTTAAAAAAAAACACTTTTATTTCATACTATGTTTGAAATACCTGTATACAAACTCAAGAACAGACTCCGTAGCTTCTTGAGTTTTTGTCGTTTTTCTCTCAGTCTACAAGCTAAAGACAAACAAAGAGTATTTGTATGAAAGTCTATTGTGCTCTATACTTGGCTTTCATTACAAGGTATCTTTCTTTTTGAAGCCCCCGAGACTCGAGTAACGAACATAATATTATGTAGCGTATACTACCCCTTATAAAGCGTGTATCTTTTGTACTTTCAAAAAGATAAAATTTGCTTATAGGAGATAATTGTTGACGACATCTGTGGCGCAGTTGGTTAGCGCGCTGGTAGCTCAAGCCGGGGGTTCGAATCCCGCCGACGGAGCAAAAAGTTTTTCATTGTTCCCGGGTCTTGGATGTGTATTAAATTTTAGTATGATATAATAAAAATCTTAAATATGTGTATAGTATAAAAGTATTAAATATATTTCCATTGTCTGGTACCTGTAACACAAGTCCTTCGGGTACTTAGCAGACAGACGTGGTGTGAAGCGTCCATAGATATAAATATTAGAAAAAAAATTTGTGTGTTTGTATGTTTGTCGCGGGTCATCTTCGATTGTTATTCAGCCTATATAATCGCATATGATTTCTGTTTGTTAGTTTGCTATACAGCGTCCGCGGCATAACGGGTAAGACCTTTAGTTCGCTCTCGAGAGGGTGCAGGTTCGAACCCCGGTGGAGGCTTGTACCAATGAGACATTTTCCGATCTCAAGTATCATAATACGAATGCTCATTGTCGGGGGAGATCCATGTTTCGACACGAATAGGCCGGCCCGACCGGAGTGATACCACGGCCTCACATAAAACTGGCGTGCAACGGCATTGTGCTGTGTTTCCCTTATCCCTACTCCCAGACCGTATTCCCTCATAGAGGCCGGCAAGGCACTTGTGACTCTTCGGATGTCAAGAGTGTCTATCGGCGACGGCAGTTGCTTATCATCAGGTAACCCGTCTGCTCGCTTGCCTCCTAAATATCATAAAAAAACAAACAGCAGCAGACAAACATCTTATTAATTTTGTGTATGTAGAATACATTTCATATATTTTATATTCATGTATACTATGATAAAATTAGGAAATAAAATGGATAGATTCAAAAAGTAATTTTACTCCGATAAATTTGTTGGGAGCTACGTTCATAAAATGTTCAATCTCTTCACTCCTTCACCTCGTTTACCAATAAAGTTGCAAAGTTATTTTTTATTGCTTATAATTAACTTTTCATTTTATTCAGGGTAGACAAATTTTATATGTGCAAAAAACAGAAAAAGTAATCGACTGATAGAACGATATCCGTGATATTTTCATCAATAGAATTATAGACAATATTATTAACAGAGTATATGAAGACCGCACGGGAATAACAAGGAATGTCACTTTGTTTGTGAAACTGACTTTTTAATGCCTGTTGCCTGCCTGCCCTTAATCTGTTAGGTTTTTAGTGTATCATTCTATTATAAAAATCATTATTGGGTAAAATTATCGCAGTCAACTGTTATAGTTCAATATATATTTGTTTGTCCCTGGATGTATGTTGACTGTTAAACTGTATAAAGCTGTTTTTTTCTTAGGTCTGGTTTACATTTATTTTATTAAGTAAAGTAGCAAGTTAACGGTCAGCTGAAAATTAAGTAGTAGTGTTTAACTTTGTGTGCGTGCGGCACATTAATCCTACGGCGCACACATGTAAGCCTCCAACGGTTCGCTTTTATGAAGAAGATTTACTTAGTCCTTTTTATATTCTGCTTTTAGTGAAAATGAATTTGTGGTTACAATCAATGTTATAGTTGGTTGTCAGCGAAAAGCAGCAGATTAAAACGCCTCATTTGCCCCGTTATTTTGTATGAGTATTATCCAATATATTATCTACATAATAATTATTAACGATTAATGTAATTATTTGTGTTAACACAATCGCTGAATACTCAATGGAATAAATAAATCAAGGCCATTTTCAGTCAGAATCGCCACAAAGTAAAAAATCATATTATTTTCAACACCCGGTAACGATAATCGTGAAAAACCATACCAACCACACCATTAATCATTTGCTTAAAATTGGCTGTATGGTTCACTAACCCTCTGTCAAAAAAAATTGTCTTTTCTTTACAAAACGTGATTGTCAACAAAGTTCTGTGATGTCACTTCGTTGTTGACAATCGCGGTTTGCATAGAAATTTGGCAGAGGGTTAATGAACCATACCGTCAATCTTGATCAAAATGATTGGCACTCATCAACATATGAAGGTTCCCAATTTCCCTACACCTAATTCCCTATTCTCGTTCCCTTCAGCCTTCATCAAAGATGCGAATATGATAACGAACTTGCAACGTTATTGCTGTTTCAAGTGTCCATGGGTGACGGCAATCTCTTCATCAGGTGCCCGTCTGCTCGCTTGACCCCTAATTCGCATAAAAATATATAAGCTTACTAGCTGTCGCGTGCCCACTTCAATAGGTATTAATGTCAAGGGTGAACACTGATTAAACTGGACAATCCTTACTCCTTTGTGGAATCTATCTATACATATAATAAAACAGTAAAATTGGCGTGTCTATACAATTGATATTTTTACAAACTAATCAATGGGGCTTAGGAACATTAATAGGACACAAATCTAAAAAAAAGCTGTTCGTTTGTATGTTTGTACGCGCAAATCTCCAGAACTACTGAACGGATTCAAATAAATCTTTTTTTATTTAGTAGCTATTCAGTCTAGGCAAAACATAGAATACTCTTTATCCCGGAAAATTTTACGGTTCCCGTGGGAAACAGATGTTCGCGCAACGAAGTCATGGTCATTAACTTATAAGAATAAATGTTAGCCGATTGGCCTATTGGAAGTCTTCAAAAATTGGTGAATCGTTAAAGAAAAAAGTATGAAAAGATTTTGATAAATTCTACCCCAAGGTTTGTAGGAAAATATTACAAAACACGAGCGAAGACAAAGGCAAAAGCTGGTCATTTATAATAATAATACTAATTGTTTCACGTATGCCTCTTTAATAAGTGAACTTTTGTCTTTATAATGAATGCGACAGTTATATTATGCCCATTGTCTTAGTAAGACCTAAGATAATCTGTCGCAGAAAAAACATTTTTAAGTTACATAGAGACAGGGTTGGAAACTCCTAAGTTGTTATGAAGAACGTAGGTGGGTACCTTTAATATCAACGCGTGGGCAAAAGGGCAGAGAACGATGTTACCTTTAATATTGTAGCCAAATGTTACATCTATAAAAACTAGAAGGACACAAAAATCGACATTGGTGTTAAAAAGGTTAAATATGTTGTTTTCAAGCTTTTATTATTAATCTCGTACCTGAAAAAATATAAGCTATCTGGGGATTCTAAAAGAACTGAAAAAGAAACAGTATATTACAGATTCTGCATATCCGTCACATAATTCGCATATATCTGTCAGATAAATTTAAAAATCTATACTAATAATATAAAGCTGAATTTTGTTTCTTTGAACGCGCCAATCTTGGTAACTACTAGGCAGAATTCAAAAATTCTTCTTGTGTTGGTTAGTCCATTTATCGAGGCTGTACAACATCATGCTACGACCAACAGGAGTTGAATAGAAATCAAAAAAAATCATCAAATCGTGTTAATTTATAAAGTTTCACGGAGACGAAGTCGCGGGCAACAGCTAGTCTTATTTCGTCTTTAATATTTCACCCAAATTTAATGTCAATACAAACTAGAAAACGACGAAAAAATCTTTTATTTATAATTCTACATATTTCGTATGATTTGATGAAATTTCAAAATTCATCGTAAAACAGTAGCAGCAAAGACTTCATCTGTCCGATATGTTATGGATATATATAGTGGCCCTAGAAATTATATTATGAGAGCAGGTAAATTAATTTTAAAACAGTACGTACGGGACCAATACTCCGATTCTATCTTGGCCGGTTTCGGAGAGCTAGCAATTGTTTGTCTAGACCACCCCAGCAGAAGGGGGACCGTCGCATTCCACAGTTAATATAAAATATCTCCGCTCCTGGATTTAAGTCTGAAATTCTAGATTTGTTAGTCTGAAGTAAGAACCTGTCTCACCGCTTACTCATAAAGTTTCTGTTAGGCTATACAGAACTTTTCTAAGAGATTTTTCATACAACATCTTTCAAATAAAGTTGTTGATAGACTATCTGTGAGTCGTGAAGTTTCACAGCTTACAGATAGCCCTGAATAATAATGCGTGCCATTTATGTCTGGTTTACATGTATTAAGTAGATAAATAGTTAACTAAATTTGAACTTGATTTTAAGTGACTTGACTTGCCACTTGCTACAAATATTTGTGTTTACATGCATTTAATAACCTAAATTTAATTTAAAATTTAGTTAACTACTTATCAACCTAATACTTGTAAATCAGACATTAATTAGAGCTAAATATTTTGCAATGATTCAAATTCAAATCATTATTGACGGACATAAATAACGTATGTCTGAAAAGAATATTTACAGTGTTGCGACGAGTAGGCACCGCAAAGGAAGATCTTCCAGCCGAGCGAGATAGCGTGCTCGGCCAGGGCCGAAGCTCCGTCCGAAGTCGTTCTATATATTATGTTCACCGTTCGCCTGAACTTCGATAGCGCAATGCAGGATTGTTAGGCTAATGGTGGGTACCGCCACAACAGGTAGGCCTTTTTAATGGTCAGGAAATGCTTTTATGCAACTCCGGCACTTGTGACTCTTCGGATGTCACGAGTGTACATAGGCGACGGCATTGGTCCATCAGGTAACCCGTCTGCTTAAATTAAAAAAATAAACATTTTTTTATTTCTAATGAATTTAATACAGCAATAAATGGCTTATTGATTTTTTTGTTTTATACTATTATCTTATATATAAATTCTCGTGTCATAGTTTTCGTTACCATAATACGTATATTACGTATCTCCGATACGGCTTGACCGATTTTGATGATTTTTTTTGTGCGTATCCGGTATTTATGAGAATCGACCAACATCTATTTTTCATCCCTCTAAATATTCGGGGAAATTATTTATATGGCAAAACAACGTTTGCCGGGTCAGCTTGTAATCATTATATTATTACTTACCCTTCGAATTGCAAACCGACTCGTGGCGGTGTCCGGAAAGCTCGTACATGTCCTCTGAGCCAGGTACCATCAGCTTTTTATGCGTCATGTGTAATAGAAAATGTATGAAGTTGTACCAAGTAGCACGTTGATGCCTTAAAAAAGTATTCATACTCGTATATCATTTATATTACATTCATGTATTTGGTTAATTTAATTAAAACACTACTTAACACTTTATATATTATAACATGATTGAGCACATTATATTTATTATTTTTATTTTATCAGCTGTGTCAGCGCTGCGAAATCTGCGCTCGCGCGTCCTGGGTCGGGATAGTGTGATCACACCATTGCTTCAGTAAACTCACACTAACACATTATCTATTTAATATCCATATTAGAATTTATTATTATCTATCTCAATCTAAGTATTTATAAATTAATAACAGTGCGTAGATGCTTAGCTGTTTAACTGTTACGCATCACGTCACTAACAGTACCATAGAAGAATTATAATATACGAGTAAGTACTTATATGATGTTTTAAAAATGCAGAAAAATGTTATTTCGCATTTTACAACTAGACATTTACATCCGTTTGATGTAAATGTCTAGTTTTGTTGTATTATTATACTTCAGAACTTATCCAGCATCGTGACTAGCGCCATCTAGATCTAAGATGATTTTCCCGTATACGAAATTTTTAATGGATCTGTAAGTCTATAAAATAATTGGTCCATGGCAGTACAACATTTTTATTATACACAGTATACTGCCGAGTGTCGTCTGTCCACCATCAAACGACCGCAACACCAGGAGCCACGTAACACCAGGCGCTGTAAGGTGACCCACGCTACAGAGATACGCTTGAGTGGCATCCTTTTTGACGACTGGACATTACACTATCCACCATTTAATGTTTAGTTAAACAAATTATTGTTGTCTGTAGTACTGTATTATGGTTATTTTCTATTTTAATTTCGTAATTTAAACATATTTGTTAATTATGTTATCCTTTTTATTTTTTGTATTTTGTAGTGTAACGTCTCTGTTTGCCAAATAAAAGTTTATTTATTTTATTTATTTAGAACTAGATGATGGCCGTCACTACATTGCACAAAAATTTGTTTATGGCACGGGAACCGTACATTTTCCGGGATAAAAAGTGTCCTATGTCCTTCGACCGGGACTCAAAGTATCTCCATACCAAACAATAAAATCGGTTCAGCGGTTTGGGCGTGAAGACGTTCGTATAGACCAAAGACACTTCAAAGCTTTCAAATTGTCTATGAGATTGAATCCTTATGTAGTTGTCGGAAATACCCTTTCAAGATTGCAATTATTGTGCTCGTGTATTGAATCGACCTCACTTGATTCTACGAAATTATGCAACATTCATATCGCTTCATCCGACATGCCTTATCCGTATAGTCCAAGTGGGTTTGACGCGCGGTTCCTTAAATTTTTGACAAACTTTGTCCCTTGGCCTTTGCTTTGATATTATGCAGGTAGAACCTGCATAATATATAAATAATTCGTGATGGTTAATCGACACGGTCATCTTGCAATCCACACAATCGTCCAAAGTACTGATGATCGGCTAGCCGAGCCGAATATTTCTTTTATACAACCGTTCTCACACGTCATTGTTAGTAGTCACCGGTTATAAGGACAGGTATTAACCATCATATTAATAATAATTGATTCTACTGTTGGTGCATGGTGGAAATTCATGTTCAACCAACAAGGAAACAAACTTTTCCATACACTAATTCCACTATATTCACTTCGATTTTACAAATTTATAAAAAATACACGACCGGTTTCGACAAAGTTTAGAGCTTATGATGGTCGTGGTGGTCGAAACCGGTCGTGTATTTGTTATAAATTTGTAAAATCGAAGTGAATGTATAGTGAATAGTGCATGAAAAAGGATGTTTTTATGACATTAAAGTTTATCATATTAATGTCATAAAAAGTCAAGCCAACCGTTAGCTTAACTTCCTAGGATCATTTTTCTATTTCATCAAGCGGACTGAATCAAACAGGCGACGAACACGAAGTACAAGCCATAAAATTGTAGAATCGAGGTAGTTGGAAACTTCTGATTGCGTCGGCAAACAAACTAGTGGTATTTGCGAAGTTCCGGGCGCGATCGATGGAACATTCCATGGGATCCTCAAATAACTCAGTAATTACTCGGTTTCAATCAGTTTCAATGATTGACCTTTTGAGGTCGGGTAATTGAAGAAACTTGGAGGGCTCCTAACTTGAAACTTGAATGCTACTAACTTGAAGGAACTAAATCAGGTGCTCCTCATGTCACCAGAAAGATCCTGATATAATTTTATAAACCACTTGATATTAATCCGAGCTTCAGTTAACATCCCGAACCTCGCTGCCAGCGGCCGCGTCACATAATGACCAAAAAAATGCCACTTTATGACATAAGCAAAAGGTTTCATTTTCTAATGACATTGGTCTGCCCAAGACACGGCTGCTTTTAAGTGGCGAAGAGCAAAATGAAACCTAAAAGGTTTTATCATAAAGTGACATTTTATTTGAATTTCTACCTTCCACTGGCAACGAGGATGGTAACTCTTCTGATGTTGTAAGTGTCTGTGAATAGTGGTATTTGCTTTCTATCATGTTACCCGTTTGTTTGTTTGTCCCCTTATTTTATATAAAAAGTGAAGAAACTGATGAGGGGACCTCCTAATAAAGAGCTTCCCAATTTAATTAGACCGACTACTGTTTATGTTGGAAGTTTGTCGCATATGAATTAACATTTTCTGTTGCTTATGCCAGGGTTACAGGAGGCCAGTTTTTCAAACCAGGACAGCAAGCTAGTGTCAATGAGCTTTCGAAATAGTTTTTCTGGCTTCGTGTAAGCTTGATTCATTTCTGACCTAGTAGTATAAGCAAAATAGTTGGCAAGCCAACTAGCTTGCTATCCTGGCTTTAAAAACTGGCCGCGTGTATCTCGAGCATTAAGTCCCATTTGAAGCAAAAACTGCCCGAGGCAAATCACGATGCACGGCGATGGAAAATGTTTTGTCACGAAAATGAGCTTTTTAATAGCTTTTTACTGAAAGTAGTATTTTCGGGGCACTGAAATTACTGTTTAACCGACAAGAGTGATTTGTGTAATAATGCGTGCTGAACAGTATGTTTGTCCTCTCCAAAGTGTTCAGTGTGAGAGTAGCAACCATGATAGAGTATTTTTGGCGATGCTTCTTTTACAATAAACTCTGTTCATAAAGAACATAATATCAATTCCCTAAAGTTAGCCATAACTTTGTTTTGTGTTCTTTCTGTGCTTTGGCCATCATAAATTTCTTTACCGTCTGCTATTACACAAAACATCATTAGCAAAATAACGTTTTGGTGTATTTATTTCTACTATAATATTAGAAACGGATTCATCATTTATCATCTACACAAAAGCACCGGTAAACAAAAAGTAAATTGTTCCTTACTCTGGCTTGCAGCCAAGACCTTCAACTTAAAGGAAAACGGAGAAGGAAAATAGGAAAACTGCCTAAGATATATATTAAGAACTAAGTAAGTCACTCTTGATACTGCGCCTTATATGAGTGCGCAATATATCTAGCGAGTGAAACGAAAACTCTTTGTTCCACCATTATGGTACACTTTACCGAAAAACTATACGAGCTTTAGGTTCGGGCTTTAGCGATTTTGAGGACATGTATAGATGTAGTTAAAAATTAAATATATAGCAATAATATTAACCATAATAATAAAAAAGAATATTGTACTACTAACGCCATCTATCATTCAGATATACAACTGTAATGATAAACGAAATGAACTGAGTATCCACGTGTCACAAGTA
The DNA here is from genome assembly GCA_026546445.1 of Cyclargus thomasi. NCBI lineage: Eukaryota > Metazoa > Arthropoda > Insecta > Lepidoptera > Lycaenidae > Cyclargus > Cyclargus thomasi. The sequence continues at coordinate 484 of JAOTAV010073067.1, read as the reverse complement.
TCCAAAATAGTCGAATTTATTATAAAAAACTCTGTCACAGTCAAAGAATACTTTGGAAAACCCAATATGACAGCATTTGAAAAATCTCGCGAGCCCTCACAAAGCTGTACTTTTCGTTAGTATCTATGCACCACTGTTTTGTCTCGATTAGCACATTAATAGAACGGCTTAAATTTGTTTAATGTGCGCTAGCGAAGGTGAATAGATATTAGGACGCACACATGCAAACCTCGCGTGTTTTCTATGAAGATCACCTACTTGGTTCTACGCAGAGTATATCTCTACCTAGTAAGACGTAATTAATTTTCACCCCCGGCTACATCGAATTATTGCCTTGTTTTGGTAATATCTCATGATGTTTTCAACGCTTGATAAACTTCTCACGGCCGCACTCAGACATTCAATTATATTATTTAATACGATTTAATATAACATAATTGGCGCCTGCAACTTCGTTGCGCAAAAATTTGTGTATCACGCGGGA
>JAOTAV010073056.1:0-13283 GCA_026546445.1 Cyclargus thomasi | reverse complement strand
ATACAGTGGAGACAGCATTTTAAACCAAAGAGGCTTGACTAATGCCGCAATACAGTCTTATTCGCAAATTTTGCTATAAATGCATATTAGATACAGTTGAATTGTTAGTAGGTACTAGTAGTGTATATCTTGGGATCGTACTATCAAACCGATTGAGACGGTTATACGAACGATTCACGAATCCGAATGGCGCGACCTACGATCATAAAATGAGTTGTTAGAGTAGGAGCATTCGGACGAGTCCTACGAATTACGATTTGAATGTGCTGTTTGAGGGTAGAAAGAAGTAGAGACACCAAAAATTTCTAAGACGACTTAAGTGCATCGCCATGGCACGTGTGAGAAAATAATCCTTACTAACATTATAAAACGGAAATTTGTTTGTTTTTCCTTCGCGCCTTAATTGCAACCGATCGACTTGATTTTAAAGGATAGATTCAGTGAAAAGCATAAAGAGACATATAGGCTACTTTTGGTTTTGAAAAACATTGTGGACCAAAATATTCGTATTTTTACGCAATTTTCGAATTTCACGCAAGCAAAGTTACGAACTTTTTTATTTAATATTAGTTTACAACTAGCGACGAGAATGTTATCAGGTAGTTACTATATCTGCTCCTGTTTGTTTCAGACAGCAACTAACTTGCTGTCGACAACAAGATAGCGATATATTACTTTGACGATTCCGCCGTTGAGATGATAGATGACCCTTAATTACAGGACCCCGATTCTCGTGCCTTGAATGTCATTATTGCTGCATTTTTCGTGTGCGAGCGCCGAGCGCCATTAAACAATAATTATTACACCTCTAAATAGGCAGGTGACCCTGCTTTAACAGTACAATAATAATTGTAACTAGTATCAGTGTCAATAACAATTATTATTTATATGCTAGTGCGTCTGGCACACATAAATGACCTTATTATAATGTTTACCGTATTAGATTTTCCATACAAAATCTGACAAGAAGTGTTGTGGATAGACTATCTGACATTTATAAGCAAGCGGTGAAAGGCCCTAAAAGTACGTATGTTCATCAAAAATGTATTATTGTATATTTTCTCTTTACAGGTACCTAAAAACTACGTTATTTAAGTAGCTGTAGTCTGTACCCTGTACCAACATGTATTCAAGTAATAGGGTAAGTGATATAGCTTTATTTTCATTTACACTAATAAGTATTAAATAATTTTGTTTTAAATGATTGTGTTTCGTTCAACGTTGTATTAAAAATAATTTATTAAAAAAAGTTCGAGTTACTTGTATGATGATATATAAGAGCCCTCTACCAAACAAATTTGTAACTCGTACGTGTGGCGCCCGGCTTAGCTAGTACGCAAGCTATTTAGTAGATGGCGCTACATCTGTGAATCTAAATGACTATTGTAAAAATAATTTTGAAAGAATAATAATTCTTATTAAAAGCAAGTTATGAGTAAAATGATACTTTGTTACATTATTTAGCAAAACAAGTTAAATAAGATGTAATATTTTTTAAATATTTATGAATCAAATGTGCAAAAACTTTTCGACAAGCGCAATTCGTAAGGGTTCCGAACTAACTACATAGATGGTGCTAAATGAGATCACGTGAAAATTATGTTGTAATTTAAAAAAGTAAACAAATTATAAAGACTTATAATTTGTTCAGAATAAAAATGCATAAGAAACGAAAAAAATTTTTAAGTTTCGTACTTTATTTTCACATTTATAGGAAGATAATTTAAACATATGAATGAATTTTTAGACTTTAGGATGGGTGTAGGTATGAATGTACTATGACTTCGACTTTGCGCGTGCGTGATACTTTGCCACACCCCTTAGCATCCCCTTTCTTTGTCTAATACGGTTTCACCCTATCTATCCCTTGGCGATGTCTGCGCTCCTGGTACCGAGTAGACATTTTCCGCTCTAATCGGGATTTTCGGATGACTATAATGCCCCTAAGTGCGAATTAGATTTCCTTTGATCCGGTCCGGGCGATTTTCCTGAATTTTTCTAGCTACGGTTTCAGTAACACCTCTTTTGATTCATGCTACCCTAGTACATTTTCCCTTAGCGCTGAAGCCTTCTACGATGTTGCTACGATGGGGCTACGCCGTAGCTGCGCGTAGCACCTGTCTTCGTAGCGGTTGAGCGCACCCAACTACCAAAAACTGTTTGTTTCGCAATAGCAACTATAAAAGTTGTTATTGCGAAACCAGCAGTAATCACATTAAAGAAACCTATATTTTATTTATTGTTCATTTTTCATTATTTGGTTTATAGTTGACTTGTATTAGGAAAGACTTTAATTTCGCTCTACATTCGTGAATTTATGAAAAATGAATAGCAGCAAAAAAGAGGTATTCTTTTAAAGAGATAATAGTTTTGAGGAAATTACGTCATTACCGGTTGATTTGTTCATTTCCGTCGAGATAGCTGCCCACTGTTGGGTTTCCGTTCCTAAAAGTTGTCAAAAATCCTTTATTGGAAAAATGTGTCGATCACACACTGACATTACAATGATAGTACCGTTGTAAGTTATTTCATATATCATTTTATATTATACTACCAGACCCAACACCTCTTGTCCTGCAGCGCTTTGGTAGCTCACGCCGGGGGTCGCGGGTTCGGATTCCGCCGACGAAACAAAAAGTTTTTCAATGTTCCTTGGTTGTGGATGTGCATTAAATATGTGTATCATTTAATAAAAATATTATAAAAAATATGTGTATAGTATAAAAGTATAAAGTATATTTCCATTGTCTGGTACCTGTAACACAAGTCCTTCAGGTACTTAGCACGGGTCAGATTGACGTGGTGTGAAGTGTGCATAGATTGTTTTATTATTATATTTATAACACTGGTTAAAACACAAATATTCTTGTAGGCGTCCTTCGGCATCATGATGTTTTTCAAGGCTAAAAGTTATATAGCAAAAAATGTTACTCTCCATTCTTTCAAGTTTTAACTACTTCGATAGTATTGTGCAACTCACAATACTACGTTTGTGCACATGCCTTGTTACGGTCTTGACGTTTAAGACTAATTGAAATATAAAAAAGTAGGCTTTTTTAACTTTCTACACGATAAACAAAATGATTACGACCGCGCAAGTAAATAAACTATACAGCAGTATCAAAACATTGAACGATCGATATGAAATTGAATTTAAGGGAACCGACGCGAAGCTTCACCCTTATCTTGTATCCTATAATTTATCCCTCAGAATGAACTAGATAAGTACGATACGAGAAGACAAGATGATAATTGTTTTTCTAAAAAACCAAAAAACCAAACTGCGTACCAAATTTCACCAATACCTGTTTGAAAGTTTCGGTGTAATTTATCTGTGAATATTCAAACAAATAAGTCTTTAATTTTATGATAATATTAACTATAGCTGACCCGGCAAACGTTGTTTTGTCATATAAATTTATTTTCGGTCATTTGAGTGTATGATAAATAGAATATGTTAGTCGATTCTCAGAACCACTGAATATGCAAATAAAATTTAGTAAAAATCCATTTCGGCTACATAAGGCAATTAACGTTATGACATGAGAATTTTATAACCATACTAATATTGACTAGGAAATTGTGTTGGTTTATACTTTCTTTGAGCCCTAACGAAGCTACTACTCAACCTGATTTTTCTTATAAACTTAGATAAAAGGATGGAAAGTAACATAGACTAATTTCGGTCTTAGAAAACCATTTGTTTCGAAAGAAATTTCCACGAAAGCGAAGCTGTTGGTAAAATTGAGTGTTGCTCGAAAATAGTAAAGTATAGCATACACAAGTGAGCCTTTAACATGTAATAAACATGAGCGCGTGCATTTTAATTAACTGTGTGTCATAAGAGAGTACCCCTTTACTGTCCCCCATAAAACCTCCATTAAAACGATCATTATGACCAATGGGGAACGTGGAACGAATGAACGCGCAACCAGAAACATTTCATTATATCAAGTAATATTATCAAAGCTAACGCAGATTTTGTATATATGTCATTTCTTCAAATTGTTTATTATTCATGGTTATAAAATAATAATTAAGATACCAAGTAGTGTACAGAAAATATATAAATGCTTTAAGTTTAAAAATTCGAATAAAATGTTACTTTATGACATTTGACGCAAATAGGTTTCATTTTTAATGGCGTTTGTCTAGGTCCCCATGACGCGGCTGGCTTGAAGTGGCCCAGAGCAAAATGAAACCTATAGCTTATGTCATAAGGTGGCATTTTATTAATTAATTTTTATGCATTGCGGCTGCTTGCACCAAGGACCGGAACGTGGTCACTCACGGAAGGGTCAATCACATCGCTACGTGACGCGATAACACGCGCAGGTGCTTTTCTAAATTTTTGGATTGACAGACTTTGTAATCGATTCAATACAAATTTTGGAATTGAAAAATTGGTAATTGGCCTGAGTTCACAATCGTCTGAACGTATAAAATTTTAACAATCTAGTTACTTGCGTGAAAAACGCGTAAAGGGAGTAAAGGTCCATAAATTTTATGTCCACGATGCTTTACGTTTAATCGTAGCTTTGTCATAAATATGTCGTCACTCGGACCCAATCATGAGAGCTCGAATTTCACTGTGACTTTTTTCAATTCGGCGACAATTTATTGACCGTATTGACTCTATTAATCTTGTTTCTATAGCGAAATAGGTTTTTTTAGGTACGTACTGCCTTCCTCAAGCTTAAATGCCGTTAACCAACATCTGGTCGATTTTGACATTTTGATGCCAACATAACGAGAAAAAAAGCTCTATCGACGTGTATTACCAAATTTTTGTAATTTTTATAGTCATCGAATTAATAAAATTAATATTGCCGTTATGAAGCAGCAAACCCTTAGAATAATTAATGCGTTTCTTGCTCATAACTCAAAAAGTACTTTTTGTACAGAGCGGTATTTTATCTTGAGGACGGCATCGTAGCAATTGTGTTGCCGGCGAAAAGGCTCATAAAAATTAAGGAATAAACTAAGGGGATAGGAAAGGGAATAGAAATAGGGGGCTGGGACTGGGGTCTCCGGCAAACTCACTCAGTCGACGAAGCACAGCGCGAGCGCTGTTTCGCCTGGATTTCTGCAAGGCCGTATTTCTCTAGTTGAGCTGGTCCGGTTTGTGCTGAAACGTGACTCTCTCAGCTCTTACAAGTAATCCATAACATCCAGAAATATTCCATTCCACTTCTCATGACTATCACTGAGAGTCTCAACTAATGACATCTATTAACTAAACGATTTAAAGATGATGAAAGATCGTGTACCTAAATTAAGAGTGCTTCAAATTCATGATACACAAGTCGGTAAAATGTAAATCATCTTGTAATTACTGAGGCGAAAAATGGTTTGGTGAGCGATCAAAATAAAATTATTTTTTTTTGAGATAAGTCGAAGATAAATAAAATAGTATGTAGCGAGAAATTCAAAAGGACCTTACAATACAAAAAGAAAACTGGTGTGAATCGGCGTAATGCTGTGTTTCGTACAGTGAGTGAGTTTACCGGTGGCCCAACTTCCCTAATCCTCTTATCCCTATTCCCATTCCCTCATAAAAAGGCCGGCAACGCACTTGCGACTCTTTGGATATCAAAGTGTCAATGGGCGACGGCAGTTGCTTTTCATCAGGTAACCCGTCTGCTCGTTTGCCTCCAAAATAACATAAAAATACATACAAAATATGAATAATACACACAAAACTGTCTTCTTTATACATGCTCCGGGAAAATGAACATACTAAGAGAAAATTGCATAGAGTTAAAAATTGGCATAGATTTTAAAGTAATATGAAAATTTAAAAAAAATTATAAATGTCTTTTGAAATATTCTTTGAGATATTTAATTTTACGTAAAAATTTATATTTGAGATTATGTAGTGGCACATACGCGGCACGGTGACCTTGCGGTTACCGTGTGCATGTGAAAAGGGGGTAATGTAGGCAATTCGAGAAATTTCCTTCAGTACATCGACCACACAATATCCCAACACGCAGTCAAGCACCCGCAAATTGCTTCGGGAGCTGACCACGTAACGACACACAACTACAGTGACATTTGTAATTAAAACTGGGATAAAAATAAAAAAAAAAACCTAAACGCTTAGGGCCCTAGTTCGCGGTGACATTTTGTGACAGTGATATTTACTAACGCTTGTCAGTCATCAGTATCAACGCACGACCATATCGATGCTAGCCTGCGATAGTGTATTAATAGGTGGTAAGAAATCCTGACATCACGTGATTAATGGACGATCCCTTGTTTCATCTTACTCGAATTGGTATGAATATAATGCATGTTACCTTCGAAGTATTATATATATCTTAGTGTGCGTGGCATAGTAAGAATATATATAATATATATAATATAATAGGGGAATAATTCGTCTATGGTAAGACCTTTAGTTCGCACTCGAGAGGGTGCAGGTTTGAACCCAGGTGAAGGCGTGTACCAATGAGACATTTTTCGATCTCAAATACATAATACGGATGCTCTTTGCCGTGGGAGAGCCATGCTTCGGCATTAATGGGCCGGCTCGACCGAAGTGATACCACGTCCTCACACAAAACTGGCGTGAAACGGCGTTGTGCTGTGTTTCGTTCAGTGAGTGAGTTTACAGCTGGCGAAACTTGCCTAATCCCCTATCCCTCTAGAGACCCATTTCAATATCTTTATTTCAAATTCCCTCATAAAGGTCGGCAACGCACTTGCGACTCTTCGGATGTCACGAGTGTCCATGGGCGACGGCAGTTGCTTACTAACCCGTCTGCTCGCTTTCCCTCTAAATATCTTAAAAAAGAAGTATAGTTTGAATTACAAAAAACTTATTTCTCATTTAAATAACAATAAGTATAGTTTTGGTTATGGTATAGTTTCTAGTTTATAAATTTTATTAACTTTATTTATTTAATTATTTATCTCCTATCTTGGTGATCTCAGATAAAGGACGCCTATGTTTTTTATTGTATTCGGGCATCATCTTATAATAATTATTGGTCCATAAAATTTATAGCCCTTATTATATTGAGGACTGGACGATAAACTCGATATTAGATGCGACATGTGGATGGACTAGTTTACTTAGGGACTGTTTCACCGCTTACAGATAGTCTATCCACAACTTTATTTGACAGATGTTTTATGGAAAATGTGTCAAAAAAGATGCGCATAGCCTAACAGAAACTTTATTAGTAAGCGGTGATACAGACCCTTATGCTTTTATTATCTGAAATCTGATTTTACAAATAAAATTCTAAATAAGATTTCAATTGGGACTACCCACTTTGTATGAGTCTCTCCTATCCTAAAAATAACACAGACCAACAAAAAAATGTTTGTAAAAACTTTTTAAAAAAAATACCTAAATCTTATGCATTTATGAATGCTAAAACCGTATTTAATAGCAATTTTTGGTGATAATATCACCCACCATTCTCTCACAATATGATATCGATTAATATTTAAAAAAATAGGGAAAATTTGATCTACAAAAATTAAAGATATCACAGTGTTTTGAATTGGTTAAGTTTTCGCTTACAATTATATTTAATTGCTTAAATTATAATACTAAATCCTAATTCTTTTATACTTCCTCTTCCTTTTCTCCGTAAAATTTCTTGCGTAGCTTTTTCGTCTATGAATTGTGTTTTGTTGTTCTCTGTGTAGTGACCAACAGTAATCACCTATCATTGTGATATTCCACCGTTCCTGGTATTGTTTTTCTATCTCTTTTATATCCTGGTGGAACCCTTCTCCTTGCTCTTCACTTACATCACCTAAGTTTTCCGGGAAAAGATCTAAATAGTTGTGCAAAATGTGGAGTTTAAGGCTCATCAGGCAACCAAGAGTTTTAAACTTGTTTATAATATTTGCTACGATAAGTTTATAATTCGGAGCTTTCACATTACCCAAAAAGTAAATCACAACTTCTTTAAATGATATCCAAGCCTCCTTTTCCTTCTCATTCATTGTAGTTTTGAAGTTTGAATCGAACATTATTTTCGGATATCAGGCCCGACGAAAATCCCTTATTTTAGTTTAGCTTCTGATAAATTAGGAAATTTGCTACACAAATATGTAAAACAATCGCCATCTTTAGTTAAAGCTTTAAAAAATTGTTTCATTAAGCCCAACTTTATGTGGAGTCAACTAAGTGTCATTTAAAATGTTTTTTATACCAGGTATCAAGGTTGTCATTGCTTTTGAGACCAGTGTTGATCCCTTGCAGTGTTGCATTAGAATAATTCAGCACTGCAATATTTTGACGTGACTCGTTAATCATAATATACGAAATACTCTTGTGTAAATGTTGAAGTCTGTGATTTTTTTAAATAAAATTTTATAGCCTGGTAGCAGAAGCTTCCTGCATAATTGAAGTTTGTGATTCTCAAGTTGGATTGAGAAATATTTATGGTCGAATTTTGACCAGAAGGCGACATCTAGTAGTAGAAAATAAATATATCAACTAAAAACAATTTTTCGCTTAGCTGCTAAGTCCGAAGATATATACAATAATAAAGAAAATTTGTTATTGTTATTAACTCTCTTCGTACTAAAGTTGTTAGTTTGTCGGAGGTGACTTCTAGTTGGACTTAACTTTCTCAAGTATTAACTTGTTATGAATAAATTGAAGAATCTTTAATCATAATATTTATAATATTTTCATTTTATCACTTTAATTGACTTATTGCGGGTATTATCGTTATCTCATGGTCTTAAAAGCTTAGCTTTTAGGTCATCTCAAAATAGTTGAGATAACTACATCAATTTATAATCATGAATTCATTACGATTTGCATTGTGAAGTATAACATAAAATTTATATTATTGCGTGATGCGTACAAAGAGTTACCAGATAAAAAAAGTCCAGAGAATAGGCCTGATTTTTATAAAAAAATCTTGAGTTTTTTTGCAGATTATTTTTTTTAAACCATTTGAAAGACACATTATTCACCGCTTACTGTTAAAGTTTATGTTAGGCTATCCACTACTTTTTTGACAGATTTTTCATACTAAATCTGACAAATAAAGTTGTATATGTCAAATAAATAGACTATACTGTAAGCGGTGAATCAGGCTTTAATCTTAAAAAATTGCTGCATTTTGTTTTCAATCTTAAAAAACTAAGATTTGCCGAATCCGGCGGCAATCCTGAGAAAAGGAAAAAAATCCTAAGATCTCAGACCAAATCCTAAGGTATGGTAAGCCTATACGTAGAGATGCTTTCTATGTAGTTCTTTAAATCATAGAGATTACTCTTCAGTCTTTTAACTTTAGAGCAAGACTTTCGAATCAGCGCCGCGGTGGTATTAAATTGTGGTAAGTAGTAACTTATGTAATATCTTTTACAATACAATCATGGCAGGTTATAATGTAACACATAATAAGCAATTAACATTTTACACTAGGTGTACTCACTACTCAGTAAACACATACGGCCAAAAACAACACACTAATGATGCCGCAGCCACCGTATTCCCCAGATCTGGCCCCCTGTGACTTTTTCTTGTTCCCTAAACTGAAGAGGCCCATGAAAGGACGACGTCCGACGACGACGGCGAATAAGTAACCGAGCATAGTGAAATATATTTTTTTGTGTTTACCCACATATTAATTTAAAAAATTGCGAACATTACCAAGTTGCTGTAAGGTACTACCTTAGTTATTATATCTAACAATGAAGCGAAGAAATGTAATTAATAGTTCCACATGTACCTCATGTCCAGCATCCAGTAGCTGGTTGACTAAAGCATGTCCCAGTATGCTGTGACTCTTAGATGGTGCGGGAAAGAACACCAGAATCCGATAAGCCTCGCTAAGACATACCAGTGTTAAAAATAAACTTAATATTTTAATCATCTGAAATTAAAAAAAATAATTAGTTAAAAAAAACTTCGTTTTTGTTTACTAAAATTTAATTTAATTAAGATTTTGACAGACATTTCATACATTTTTAGACAAATATTTCATGAAAAATGTTCAGTATTTCTCCGAGTGCGATGGAATGCGGCAATTTCAAATCATAATTTTGCATTTTTTAAATTGAATTATTAAATGCCTAGTTATAATATTGCAGCATACCTTGTTTCTAACACAATCAACATTTAAAAAAGAACTGACTCTAATAAATTTATCCTCCATATTATACTGGTCAGCTGATTGAAGATTTTCTTAAAATGTTGTTACCATCTCAAGGATTATCGAAAAGAAACTCTATTCATATTGCCGTAAGGATTTAAATAAAACAACATGGTATGCAAATAAATAATTTTTTAGTCATCGTCATAAGTTTATATAGTTGATAAGATATGTTTGAGTAATTACTACAAAAAATTGTTTACGAAAACATTAATATAATAAACTGCTTATGATAACGTTATTATTTTTAACCGACTTCCAAAAACAAGGAGGTTTATATGTTCGGTTTTAATTTTTTGTTAAAAATAATAATAATTGAAAAAAAGTTACATTCATGATGACCTAGTGATCTTATTGGCTGAATCCTAATTTTTTTTATAAATTATAAATGAGAAAACAATATTTGCAAAAATTGTGTATTTTTCATTTGGGTCTCAAATCCTTCTCTTATTTAACAGACGGACAAACGTACGAATAACGAATTGTCCAGAAGCAAGCTATGTTCCACTAAAAACAGTCTGTATAAAAACAGGCCAAGTCACGATTAACTGCTCGTTTAATTCTAAAAATTAATGAAATCTAGACAAAGGAGTGCCAAGTCAAAGGTTCCTTACTGCGATTTATTTTTTATACACTATAGTTAATGTTATATGACTGATCTTTCACCATACTTTATTCGTTAGTGAGTGCAAGTCAACGGCGGCGAAATGGTTTCTGTAATGATGGTATAAGGCAGTGTTTGCTTCGCGCCCGACTTGGCGGTGCCACTGCAGTGCCCCCAAATCTGTGAAGTCTACGAGTCTGTCTTTTGTCTCTTACTTTGTCCTTAAATGGCGAAAACGATATAGTAGTAGTTGAATTATAGACGCATATTAAAAAACTTAAAAAACATAATTTTCACGAAATTCATACTTCGTATCCCACTGGATCCGAGGTTTGACATACATTACTGCCTTGTTCATTTATCTTCCAAACATCTAGACATGACAATTATTGTGTTATGTAGAACTTTGTTTCCGGATAGATGTTATCATTTTGTATTTCAAACATTTTGTTGATAATATAACTCAATTTTAAATGACTTATCGTTTTCCTTGTTCCGTAACAGAATTTAATATTTTTATCTTCAAATTAATAATCTTTAATTTAGGGCCCGTTTCACCGCTTACTGTTAAAGTTTCTGTTAGGCTATTCACAACTTTTTTGACAGATTCTCCATACTTTAGACATCATTAATTCTAAACCATTTTACACAATTGCTGGTCAGAAAAAAAAGTATTATATTTAAATAGACTAGATCAATGTAATAATTTGTTACTATCAGACCAAATCTGTGTGCTCAATAGTTACGGCGTTACAAGACATTTAAAAAATGGATTTCATCATATTACCAAAAAACGTTATGCATTCTGATAGATAATGGGCATAGAAAAACCTTGCTTTGCCAAAAATGTATTAGATAGAAGGAAAAAATACTACTGCTTTATGTGACGAGTCAGATGACCGCAGGCCCGATGTAACTGGATGATATGATATTATTTTGCCCTTCTCAGAATACGACAGGCAGCCATGAGTCAACTACGCCCAATTGATCTTTTGTTTTTGCCCAGAAATGAGAGCAGTATCTCATAATATATAATATAATATCATCCAGGTAAATTTGGGCCTTCGGTCATCTGACTTGTCGCAAGTCACAAAACAGTGCAAGCGCGATTTTAAACAAATTTTTCTCAAGGTCGTAGTAATTTTTCTTTCTATTATCCATATTTGTGGAAAAGCTGGGTTTTTCCATGCCCATTTTCTATCAGGAAGTGCTTTTTGGTAATCTGATGAAATCTATTGCTTTAATGTCTTGTAACGCCGTAACTGTTGGGCACACAGATTTGGTCCGATAGTAACAAATTATAAAGATGATCTATTCTAACCAAATATCATACTTTTTTCGTCTGGCCGGCAGTTATGTAAAATGTGCGTTGCCGGCCTTAATGTAAGAATAGGGAATGGGAATAGGGATAGGGGGATTTGGGAAGAAGAGAAAACAGGGAAAATCATTTTTCATATACAGCACCATCTCTGATACATAGCATACACTACAACGGCGCCAGTACGTGGTCTTTACGCGATTTTCAAATTCCACGCGAACGAAGCGTGGAATACCAATATTGTTTAAAAATATGTTTTAATCTTGAATATTGTTTGTAAATAAAACGCTACGCACACTACAATATTTTGACATGACAAGATAATCATACACGAAATACTCTTTTGTGTATGGTTGAAGTCTCTATTATATTATTTTTTATATATATTCTGTCTCATTCTCAAACGCGGAAGAACGCCATCTATGGTAATTTTATAGTACCTATGTTACGTTAAGGTCGCGTTTCAAGGTATAATGTATTATTCGGAGTATACACTCGGTGTGTTAACTCATTCATTTCCCCCTAGATGTCTGTTGCATACTTGTTTAAAATAATTATTATGATAGAAAACAACTTCATAAAATATGAGAATCTTGGTATTGGTAATCAAAAACTATGTAATCACCTTAAAACTAACTAGCTTTGCCTGCTTGAAATTACATAAATCTATTCTCATTTCTAAGTATCTTATCTAAGAAAGGTATCTGTATACTTTCATTAAAATCTTACACTTTTAATAAAAAAAAAAAAAAGTATTCTGGTTTGTGTGTAACAAATAAACTCAAAAATCTGTAATCTGATTTCGAAAAGTCTTTTACCGTTAGATTGCTACTTTATTACAAAGTGTCATTAGCTCCAATCAAAATATTTAGAAAATCGGCTCATTATACAGGTTTCCAATTAAATGCTCCCGGAATATATTTTTTATTCACAATAAATCATATTATTCACTCTGATAAATACTATTTTTTATGCCTTTGAGGTATAGACGGATAAATATGCAAATAACAAACAAAAAATTTATTCAAATAAGACTTAGATCTAGCTTAGTAGTTACAATAATTATTTATATTTATTCCCGTGGTGCTCCCCCTTTAATTCTTTGACTTTCGGTCATTGCAACTTTGTGCTGTCTCCCGCTTTGTAATGGGAGGGAAAATCTGATATTTCCTACTCCTCCTATCTTCTTCTGATTAATTTCGTTGCGGGTCCCAAGACAGCTTTA
>JAOTAV010073045.1:0-13284 GCA_026546445.1 Cyclargus thomasi | reverse complement strand
CTCCTGGCTCTAAGCTACCTCCCTACCAATTTTCAGCCAAATCTGTTCTGCCGTTCTTGAGTTATAAGTGGTGTAACGAACACGACTTTCTTTTATATATATAATAGATTCTTCTTTTGAACTTCGGTTGCACTTCATGTCAGTAGAAATAATAATAACAATTCGCATCAACTATTCTTGAATGTTGTGCTTTCTGCTTTTGCTCAAGCCAGGCGGTAACGATCATCAACCCTCTGTCAAAAATGCTCAAATCTATAACAACAGCAAAGTAACAAAACCAACACTCCATTAGCATTCGCGATTTGTATAGAAATGACAAAAATTTTGACAGAGGGTTATTGACCGCTACCATCTGGATTGGGCGAATGTGTAATAAAGATTAAAATACCATATTTCACAAAAAATACAACATGACAGTTCCTTGTTAAACCGTTATAATCACATATCCTCATAAATTTAAAAAAATGACAATAAAAATAACGTCCCGGTAAAAAATAGATAGACAAAGCCGCCTACACAATACCCTTAAAGGAAATGCATAATGACCATATCGGATGGCCGACTATCGGATCCGGGATTTACGGCCAGCTCCCGTTATCTGATCGGGCCCGTGCCGCGGGGATATAGTTAGGAGCGTACCCACTAGTACCCACTACGCATAGAAGAAGGAAGGAAAGAAACGATGGAGCGTGAAGGAAAGGTAGAAGAAAAGAAACCAATGCAACATAAATAAGATAGGTTGATGAAAGATGAAATCGATGTAAATAGAAGGTAGGCTGATGAAAGCTGGTAAGCTATGCCAAATGTAAAAGGTAGATAAAAGAGGAACCGATAGCTTTACTTTGGAAAGGTTAGGTGGAAGAAGCTGGGAATCAATGCAATATGATGAAGGTAGGAATGAAAAGAGATGTATTTTGAAAATGGTAGGTGCAAGAAAGGTGGGGAGCAATGTAACATAAGTAAGTAGATAGGAAGGTACATTTATTCCCGTGGTGCTTCCCCTTTAGTTCTTTGACTTTCGGTCATTGCAACTTTATACTGTCTCCCGCTTTGTACGGGGAGGGAAAATCTGTTATTTCCTACTCCTCCTATTTTCTTCTGATTAATTTCGTTGCGGGTCCCAAGACAGCTTTAGCACGTCCCTCGGGCTCCCTAAGATCATATCTGCGAGTTTTCGTGATTGGATACCGCTGTCGATCCTGGCGACACGGGAGATACAGTGGCTGGAATGTGTGGTGGGCCAAATGCCGTTAAAAGAAATAAGGAAGGTAGGCTGAAAAAAGGAATACATTGAATTTGTTAATAAGGTCCATATTATACCAGCCTAAGGTAGAGAAGCGATGGAGTGTAAAGAAGGCAAGCAATGGAAAAGCGATAAGGAAAGCATAGCGATAAAGCTACCTAAATTGAAACTGGTTGGTAACAACTAATCAGTATGATTATGATTGGGGTAGATGGAAAATTTTGTATTCTAATATTTAAATATTTGCAATTTAAAAAATACTAACAATATACTATCAGTATTGTTAAATAAAACGATACTTCACGTAGATTTTGCAAAACAGATAATTTGGTTATAAAGAGAAAAATATATATATTCCTTTCCCCGATCATCGCCAAGTGCGTACACACCTTTAATGCTCTGCACTTCTCTATTTCTAATAGTTAAATCGTTATCCTTTATAATCTTTTACATATTCGTTTAATTATTTTTATCTCTATGGTATCGAATTTTCATATTTTCGACATTTTTGAACGATCCAGACCTACTTCTTAGGTATATATCATCTTGAATAAAAAAAGGTGGTACATTTTTATCAGTATTAATGTTTTATTTATTTTTTAATTCAAATTATTTTTTATATTAAGCTACAACTAATACCTAAATTTGTACTATGTAGGTTTTGAAGACCTCTGTAGCTCGGTGCTCGGTTGGCAAGGGCGTTGGTAGCTTAAGCCGGGAGTCGTGAGTTCAAATCCCGCCGACGGAGCAAAAAGTTTTCAATGTTCCTGTCCTGGATGTGTATTAAATATATTTCCGTTGTCTGGTACCCGTAACACAAGTCCTTCTGGTACTTAGCACGCGGTCAGACTGACGTGGTGTGAAGCGTCCATAAATATAATATTATTATTATATTATAGTTACAAAAATACTTCAAAATATTGGGTGACTAAAGTTAAACGGGGAAAGTACCTGACCCGGCAAAAACTGTGACACAAATTTTATGTTTCAGAAAGAAAGATAAGATGTAACATTTGTGTATAAGTAAGCATAAGACTATGCTTACTAATTATAGGTATATCTTAAGCACATTACCTCATTGATAATTCGGTAATTAGAAAGCCTTTTCTTTCGGCTAGCTAACAAGTGTTTAAGTTACATAATAATTAACATAACTTTTACATTGTACTTAAAGTATGATTATACAAATGAACAAACGACCTTTTAATAGCCAGTGCGGATTCATAAGTTATAAGGCTTGTAAACCTATCTAATTACTATGAGTTATAGCGTTTGTATTGCATGATGCAATATGTTTGGATGTTTATGAGTTATAGTCCGAACGAGTTCGTTGGACCCGCTACAAACGTGTGTGATGTGCCTGTAACGTTCGTATTTAGTTATATTAAGAGCCTGTTTCACCGCTTACAGATAGTCTATTTATTTGACTGATACACCTGATTTATTTGACGGATTTTGTGAGGATAATCTGTCAAAAAAGTTATGGATAGCCTAAAAGAAACTGTCAGAGAAATTAATATTATTAATACGCGAGCGAAAAACTTTGTACCCCTTTTTACGAAAAACGCGTAGAAGTAAAAGCATGAAAATTTCTCTCAGCTACAGTTGATATGGAGAAGGAGCCTGAAATACCAATATTGTTTTATAATATTCTATAATCTTTCATTTATTTAATAAATAAAACGCAACTCACACTACAGCACGCCCACTACAATATTTTTAAATGACACGATAATCAATAATTTTACTACTCTTCTCTACTGTTCTAAATGATGCGTTATTTTCTATTAACCAAAAAGAGGGGACAATAAGACATAAATTTTAGCCACGAAAGTTATCATTTTGCAATTGACAATACAATTTGGGACACGTGTGCAATTAGAGATACGTAATCTGATCAAGTGATAGGAGTTTAATAGGACATTAATAGCAGATATTTTTTTGTTTCGGATACCGTCGTTGAATTTCTAACGCCACGTAAGTCAAAAGTGGCAACTTTTCAGGAGAGCGAAACAATTGATTGAATTTTGTATACATAGATCACCATACTAATAATATTTAACAATTAAAAAATTGTACAAGTTTTTATTAGCTAACATGTATTTCTGATTAAGTTAAGCGATACGTTTTACGATTTTCTGCAAGACGGCATCAAAATGATTAAATAGCCAAAATATGACTTACGTGGTGTTAGAACTTCAACGACGATATGGCTTTTAAGGCCCCAGTATACGAGTGGCCGATTGATGCGGACTGATCGCAGACCAACCTGAGACAGAGATATGCACACACGGGAGCCCATAACACATTAGGGGGATTTCGATTTGACTCTATATTCTCATATCACACGCCCCTTAAAGCTTCGGCCAAACCTGTTCGCAAAGGGAAACTGCAACAGGGAAAACGCATGATATTTTTTTCTTTCTTTAAATCTATCGTTATTGACAAACAGTGCAATCAGTTTTTTGATAAAATTGAAAACAACGAAGTTACAAGCCTTTAAAGTACTCAGTTAAAAAGGAAGATCCGATATTGACTGTGACGTCTATAAGCTGCATACAAAGTTTACACTAAATTTCGTTTTGAGAGAAAGAGATGGGTAGAAAACTTAAATCGCTAATATCTTACTTATTTCCCAACAGAATTCAAAAATTTTTGTCATTCTGTACATCTTTTGGCCCGCTATCATAATAATTTGCATTCAATATTTTTTTTTTTATGTATCTACCATATTGCGATGTTAATCAATAACGCCTAGCACACCTACGCGACCACAATCC
Organism: Cyclargus thomasi; assembly: GCA_026546445.1. Classification (NCBI taxonomy): domain Eukaryota; kingdom Metazoa; phylum Arthropoda; class Insecta; order Lepidoptera; family Lycaenidae; genus Cyclargus; species Cyclargus thomasi. Next base: position 9,261 of record JAOTAV010073045.1, on the reverse strand, counting down.
GGTACGGCTGCGTCAGTGAAACGGGACACACGCGTCTAGTGTCAGAGACGTGTACAAATAAGAAAACTATAATCTAGGAGAGGTACATTACAAGATTTTAGCTTGCCTCAAATAATTTTATTAGCTTTCAGTCTTCAGTCCACTAGTGACTATTCCAACAATTCTGTTGGAATAGTCACTAATGTGATGTAAGCGGTTCGCGCCGCAGTCGCACAGGAGTGCACGTTAAGTTCCGCATCGCAGACGCTCTCGCACCGTGTCCCGCATCCCGCATTGCACGCAGCAGGTTTGGCCGAAGCACGACACGAAGACAAAATTTAAGTTTTTTTTAGTAAGATGTTGTTTTAAGTCGACGATTCTTTCCTTACTTTAACAACCTTTTCCGGGACTCCATTATCCATACCAACTTTCGACTTTCAATTTACATTTATATATATAAGTAGGTAAAGCTCTAAAAATGTAATAAACACGAACAATGATAAAAACATTTTGTAATGAGACGAATAACTAAAACGTTAAAATGCAAAATGTGTAAAAAAAACGCAATTGTCATTGAACCGTCTTCAGTTTACATAGAGTTGCAACTCCTCTACCCCGAGCTAGTCATAAAGTACAAAATTGTCCATATCCGCATAGAGGTATTACATCTTCTTCAGTAAAGCTGTAATAAATATAGGTAATAGAAGTTGGCGCCAGCCACTAGCCGCCAGCACTGGATAAGATCGCGCGTCTAGGCGTCAACAGCCTGTTTCTGATTATACTTAATAGACTGGTGTCTAATTTTCATTTGATACTTTAAACATAATGCCCTTTTTGTATTATTATCGCTTAGCCGTTTTATATTACTCATATCAATATCGTATTGTAGCTTTAAATAGCCAAGCAATGCTAATTTTGCGTTAAAAACAAAAAGGGTGTTTTTTTTATTACTATTACTACGATAGGTATTTTTTATTTCTATGTAAGATTTGAAGACAGCTCATTAGTTAAGCAGTGACATAAAACACACGTCAGAACTCGAATAAAGCGTTCACCCACCAGCGACCAGTGCGCGCAGTGTTATCGAAATTAGTAAAAACCGGCCAAGTGCGAGTAGGACTCGCGCACGACGAGCTCCGTACCAGTACAGAGAAAAAAATTGGAAAAACGCATTTTTGAAAGGCTAAAATGTATAAAAACAGTTTTAAATATATAAAAAAATAAAAACTTATTAAAAAGTAGAAAATTTATAAAACAAAGTCATAAAATAAAATGAGTCGGTGGGAATCGAACCATAGCCTCTTTGGGCTTATGCAAGCACCCTAGCCACTCCGCCACGCCGCTGATGATAAACGAGTCGAATTTATCATTATTATTATGCATCTTAGTATGGAACGAAAACGCAGAAAACATATTTGTTGTATTAGAGCCACCTTTGAATATTTAATTTATTTTATTTTTAATATTTGTTGTTATAGCAGCAAGAGAAATACATATTCTGTAAAAATTTTAACTCTCTAGCTACTACCATTCTTGAGCCCGGAACTCCCGTTTTTACCCTTTGGGTACAGAACCCTAAAAAGTGACATAATAGTAAATAACAAATAAATAATAATTTATTCAATGCAATATTATACATGACAAAAACTCTAAATATACCATCCGCCCTCTCATTACACTGCGATGCAGTGACTAATGATATTCATTATATTAAGCTGAATTATAGCTGAACAAACCATATAAGACAGAGGCGGAATTTCTAGTCCTAGAAGAGTATATTTCTTGTACTATAATATTACTATCTAAGCAACAGAAGTACGGCCAACAACAAGCAACAAAACCAAAAGAATATGAAGTGTAAATTCTGAAGATTTACACTTAATATTTTTTACTTGTCACTTGTTTTGCAACGAGCCACGATAATTTATATACTTATTACATTAAAACATCCTGTATAATTTATCGACAGCCTCACTTGCATAAATTGTAAACTATTTACCAACCACATCACCTTTAAGCCGTTTAATTAAGGATCAATCTCCTATAAACTCCGAGGCTAGCTCAAAATGGACTGTACTAATAACATTAAAATGAGACAAACGAGAGAAATTAAAATAAGCATTTAAAGTCGCACTCATTCCGAGCATGTTAATGCATTAAGACCTCAAACACTAAAGGCAAATAAACATCGTTGCATATTTTTAAACCAAGGTTAAGCGAAATGAGTTCTCTTTCTTTGTTAAACAAATACAGAATTATATACCTTTGTTTTACTACACTAGGATGTGAGCTGCTTGCATCAACCCATAAGTCCAACGCATTTTAATCTTTTTTTGTTGTGCCGGTAAAAAAATTCAGGCTGTTTTTAAAAAAATCAAAAAAGGAACTTCTCAGATCTATGTTTGTGTGAATATATTTATGTGTACGCACGATTATCTCGCGTTCTAATAAACCGATTATAACTAACTTCAAAAATAGTTTGTTTGGTTATCAATTGATTTTTAAATAATGAATCATTTTCTTCGAGTCAAAACTACAGGTGAATGCTAGTAGTTAAATAAAAATAAATTCATCTGAGACCTAAATATTAAGAGAAACAAAAATTTACATTTCACTTACAAAGTATTATTTTAGCTCGTGACTACCTATGTTCTGTGGCCTTTCGTAATATTTCAGAAATTACTTATAACCTTTGGATTGCTAAACCCGTGTCACTTGTAGAATTGAGCGAAATAATTGACGTAGAAGAAGTGAGTCTGGGATTGGTTTTCCCTTCCCGGGGGTACCATCGGCCTGGTTTCTACAATCACGCCTTTGGCACTTAATTTATTGTTGAAGTAGGAAATAATGAAAGCCCACTGTCATCATATCAAAAGCGAAACTTAGTTTCAACAGATTTCTTAAGCTTTAATTTATCACAAGGCGAGATGGTGCAAAACTATTTCACTGGACCAAAATTGTATATACTGTTTCACTGGACCCAAATTGTATATACTGTTTCACTGGACCAAAATTGTATATACTGTTTCACTGGACCAAAATTGTTATATCGTTTGATCCTTCACCAAAAAGGAGTTAATTTTTTGGGCAATTTGACGTAATTGGCGACCAGACAAAAAAATATGATATTTGGTAAAAATAGATTATCCTTATAACTTGTTACTAGCGGGCTAAATCCGTGTGCCAAATAGTTACGGCGTTACAAGATTAAAAAAATGGATTTCATCAGATTACCAAAAGCATCTTGATGGAAAATGGGCATGGGAAAACCCAGCTTCACCACAAATATTTATGATAGAAGGAAAAATTACTACGGCTTTGAGAAAAATTAGCTTAAAATAGCGCTAGCACTGTGTAGCGACTTGTGACAAGTCAGATGACCGAAGGCCTAAATATACCTGGATGATATTATATTATATATTATAAGATACTATTTTCATTTCTGGGGAGGGTCAATAAAAGATCAATTGGGTATAATTGGCTTATTGCTGCGTCTCGTATTCTGAAAAGGGCAAAATAATATAATATCATCTAGGTATAATGGGGAAACTGAAAGAGAGCCAGTTTATGGACCTACGTCATTTGGTCGAATATGTCATTTACGTGTAAGTCGTGACCTGTCGGATGAGTTTGACATAACCCGACCAAATTACTTAGATCCCCGATCTGTGTCTGTTTTAACTTCTGTGATTGTACATTGGGCAACTGACTTGTCACAACACATTGCAAGCGTATTTTAAGCCGATTTCTCGTAAAGCCCTAGTATTTTTTCTTTCTATCAAATATATTTGTGGCGAAGCAGGGTTTTCGCATGCTCATTTTCTAACAGTACGCAGAATGTTTCTTTGGTAATCTGATTAAATCCATTTTTAATGTCTTGTATCACCGTAACTATTGGACACACAGATTTAGTCCAAATACTAACAAATTATTAGAATTATCTATTCTATCCAAATAGCACCCTTTTTTTGGCTGGCCGGCAATTATGTCAAATGGTCCAGAATTAATGATGCCCTTCGTCATTTCCATATAAAACTTTGTCATTTCTGAAGATATTTGAAAGAGGGTTAATAAACCATAGCGTCAATCTTGAGTGAATGCGTAATATGTTGAAATGGCACGATCATCGTGCATGAGCACAAGCGTTCGTCGCTACGAACGAGTTGCTCAAAGGCGATCATAGACGATTACAGACGGGCGGAGCCGAGTGTGCCCTCTACCAGATCGTGCTCACGTGTTGTGATTGTCGATTATGAAGAAGAGCAATGTCTAGACGTTTTTTTTAATTTTCGACTAGTTGGTGCCCGTAACTTTGTTCCCGAGCATTTCCCATGATAAGAAGTATCCTATATGTTGCTAGACTTAATAGCTATTAAACAAAAAAAAGATTTATTCAAATCCGTCCAGTAGTTCCCGAGATTAGCGCATACAAACAGAGAATATTTTTGTCGATATGTGTACTATTACTGTTCGTTAGCACCCCATATTGATAATTTTGTAAAAATATTAAATATACAGACACTCTAATTTCACTGTTTTATTATATGTATAGATATATATGAAAATGACTTCATTAGAAATTACTTCTTGCCAAAGATATACCAACACTGTCAAATGTCACTTAATACACATCGAAAACTATTTTTTTTTTTGCTTGGAACTTAATTTCTTAACATAAAGATGATACAGTCGTGATGGATCCATCGCTCGGTTGATAACAGAATATAAAGCGAGACTCGTATCAGGTGCACCGTTATGCGCTAATAATAAAAAAAACCGGCCAAGTGCGACTTGGACTCGCGCACGAAGGTTTCCGTACAAGTATAGAGCTGAAAATTGGGAAAACGTATTTCTGAAAGTTTTTTTTGAAAAGAACTTTTAGATTTATTAAAAAGTTTTTAATTTATAAAAGAAAGTTAAGAGACAAAAAAAGGCGATGAGATTCGTGGCCAGGCTCCTCCGAAGTCGGTAATGTGCATGTCTAATTTATCAATCTAGTACCAAGAAACAAAATAGCAAGAAACACATTTGTTGGACTAAAGCTCTTTAATATTTAATTCGTTTTGTTTTTTTGTGTTCGTTGTCATACCCGCGACAGAAATATATATTCTGTGAAAATTTTAACTCTTTAGCTATTAACGTTCTTGAGTTACAGCCGGAGACAGATAGATAGACAGCCAGACAGACAGATATCGAAGTAATGGGGTCCCGTTTTTACCCTTTGAGCATGGAACCCTAAAAAAATAAAACTTCGCAAGTGCATTACGATTAGGTTAGAAATTAAGGTTAATGGTGCCAAGGGATTGATGTAAAAGACCTTAATAGGAACAGCAACGGTACAGGACAAGTGTCAAGTATTTTTAGCGTGACAGCGACGTGACTAATTTGACAGTACCTATAATCGTTTTCAAAAAATTAGGTCCTTCCCTGCGTGTGCCCCCGACGGATGGCCTCCTGGCATGCTTGTTTCGTGCATTGTGACCTTTCTCTGACTGACTGACAGCACGCAGGTGATCTTCAATTTACCACCAGGCACCAACATAACCTTAACGTTTAGATCTACAAAAAAGTATAATATATTTATACCGTCTTGAAATACCTCGTGACCTCTAAAAAAGCTGAACTTTTTCACCTGTATATAACTTTTTCGCCCAATCTAGGCGGCCGTCATTAACCCTTCAAACCTCGATTGAAAACCAAGTGTTGTTGGCAATCGTGCTTTGTATAGAAATGACTTTTTTTATGACCACTACCGCCTCTATACGGGGAATGCACAATAGAAGACGCTGCCCATATAATAGGAAACTCTCGAACCATTAATATAATTAGGGCTGTCACATAAATCGATTACGGCGGGGGAATACACCGCGAATGAAGACAAAGTGTTGACACTGTGGCGCCGTTTAAGCATAATCTAACAGCAACTAATCATTGTGAGACAATTTATCGATCATTGTGGCTTCATTAATGTTAATAAGCGTAATGAATATTTACTTTGAGTAATGTATCTTACATTACTCAAAGTAAATATTCATTGTATCTGTTTTTTTAAGATTCATGCTTAATTTTATTAATACAAAAGAGTGTTAGTTTGTTAATCCTTATTTTACGCTTCAACGCAGAAACCAATCGACTTTATTTTTGGCATAGGTATATATTTAGTTTGAGAGTAACAAGAGTAGTAAGACAACAGAAGGATTGAAAGTAACAAAGAAAACATCAAATTTCCAAAAGAATTTTCACGCAAGTGTATCAGCTTCCAAGATTAAAAAAATATCTCTTGAATGTGCATCATAATATTATGCAAAATTAGACGTTGTTTATTACAATAAATTATACCAATATATTACAAAAATTCGAATTACAGCATTACAATTATTTAAATTCATTTGCATAAACACTATAAAATAAAACACTTCCTTTAGCTATTTCTGAAATACTGAGCTAAAAGTGATGCAAAAACAGCTGTGTAGATAACGTCTCGACACGAGACAGGCAAAAAGAATACAAGATATGTACAACGCGATATACAGAGATAGCATGCCATGGTTTATATTAAAATTTCCAGATCCAGCTTATTTTAATGCAACACTTATTCCAAGTAGATATTTTAAAATTAAAGACGATTATAGCTTTAATATAAAAGGGTAAATAGTGAAGCATAAAACTATAATGGACGTAATTAAAGACATGAATGCCAAAGCCAATAATAATTTATAAATCATGCTCTTTTGTATAAACTGAAGCGTTAAAAAAAATATATCCACCGTCGAACATATAACCTCCCCGTTTTTGGAAGTCGGTTCAAAGCCTGTAAAATGTTTTGAAGTTAAAAAATATAGGCCCATAATTAAAGTCAGCGTTGAAGATTATGAGCATGATCAAAACATTTTAGGAATGAAAACAGCATTTCTAAATTTTTGATCATGCTCCTAAGCACATAAGTGGAGAAAGCGTATAACTAACATTTAAAAACAGCCGGATTTTTGCGCAAATTAAAACTTAAGGACCAGAAGAATAATTTGAAGTTAAAATAATCTGGATTTAATGTGAAGCTAGATAGACAAACTAGATATTTAAATCTCTAAATTACAAGATTTAACAAAATTTTATGGAAAAACATGAGTATTTACTCGAAGTTTGTGAAACGTTAGTTATTCGCTTCTTCCACTAATATCTTCAATTACGTACCATAGACTATAATAAAATATAGACACTGTATAATTACTAGATACGTAAGTTAGATGATGAAGTTGGTAAGTTACAAGAGTTGTTAAAATTTTAAATTTATACAATGAATGAATAAGCGAACGTTGTATAATTTTTAGGTATCGGCTTCGTGCACAAATGTTTTCAACTGGGATTGCCGATACCAAAATGTTCACATAATACGCGCTACCCAACCTTACTTAATAGATTAGCAGTCATAAAACCAACATCGTTCAAAAGCTAAACATATCATAATTTCATCTGGTAAAAACCACGAGACAAAACAAGACGCTGAATCGTATATATCATGTTGTATATTGATTAATTACTAATTGATATGATGTTTATCTTCGACGTGCCCATTAAAAGTATCCTTACAGTAGCGCATTACTTAACATGACGTGTTACACAACGCAAACAAATTAGCCATTTAGCAAGCATTTAGTGTTATCTGAAACGGCATTATACGATAGACGAACGCCATTAATATTACCTTATGTGGTGCTGGATACGGCATGGATTATTATCGAACGTAGCCTCGGAGTTCCTTTGTTTTGGTCGCCAATTTAATCTTAGTTTTGCCATCGGAGGTTGCACGCTTCGGCACGAATGAGCCGCCCCGACTGGAGTGATACCACGGAATTACAGAGAGCTGGCGTGAAACGGCGTTGTGCTGTGTTTCGTTTAGTGAGTGAGTTTACCGGTGGCCCAACTTCCACCTTTCCATTCCCTATTTCTATTCCCTCATAAAGGCCGGCAACGCGCTTGTAACTCTTCGGATGTTACGTGCAAGGACGACGGCAGTTGCTTTTCATCAGGTAATTTGTCTGCTCGCTTGCCCCCTAAATATCATAAGAAAAATGTCATCGCGTTAGTATAAATCTTTGATTGTATTACTTTTGTTTTCTCCTGTTTTTTTTTTTACTTTGTCCAAATGGTCATGGATTTTGTTAATAATATTACTTGGTTTGTATATTGAATTAGATGCACATATTTTAAGAGGTATAAAGTATCCTTAATATATCGGAACTTAAAAGTTTTTACATAAAAATTTTGTATCCCAAATAAAAATTAACTAACAAACAGACGAATGAATGAGAAGAGATTGTAAATGAATTTTTAAACAGTTATTTTCCTTGTATTCGACTTCACATAATCAGATTTATCGACATTGCTTGGCGTCTAATTAGTTTCCCATAGCATTACAGAAATTAATACCATCAGCTAAGAAACCACTGACTATCCAATTTCTATTCTATATATATTATAAATTGTTCACTAGTTTGTTTGAGTGATAATAATACACAGTATATAAGTTCCTAATTACATAGTGCGTTTCTAGTGAATCTTATTCTGTAATAATTTCACTTTCTCCGATGCGCCTCCATCCATTGCGACTTTTCATCCGTCAAGCAACGGACAGGTGATCAGCGATTATGTTTATCCATTTATACTCATACCCGTTCTTCGTTCTTATGCCTTTGGAATGTCCGAGATATGTGTGACACAAATATACATCCCGGTGGATGTTGGGTAACACTGGCAGCTTGGTGTTGTTATTTTTCTAAATTATTTTTTAAAAAGTTTCTTTATATCCTTTTTTGTCTTTGTGATTTAAGATTTTCTGGTTTAGGTTATGTATAATAGATATCTTTTCTACTTCTGCACGTTTCAGTAAATTTATAGTTTTGAAAATTGCCTTAGCTTTGAAAGCGTAAAAAGGTAATTAACATGACACACGGTCGGTCCGATTCAACGTAGCGTTTAAACTATCCATGACTTATTAGATAGATGAAGTTTGCCGTAGGAGAGTCATGCTTCGGCACGAATTGGCCGGCTCGACCGGAGTGATAACACGGCCTCACAGAAAAACTGGCGTAAAACGGCGATGTGCTGTGTTTCGTTCAGTAAGTGAGTTCACTAGTAGTAAGTGGCCCAACTTCCCTAATCCCCCTATCCCTATTCTCTAATAAAGGCAACGCACTTGCGAGTCTTCGGATGTTACGAGTGTCCATGGGCGACGGCAGTTGTATTGTTTTCCATCAGGTAACCCGTCTGCTCGCTCGCCCCCTA